>VFSX01000286.1:207626-215652 GCA_016618255.1 Chlamydomonas sp. UWO 241
CCGTTCCAGTCAGCGCCAGTCGGCTCTGCCGGCTTGACTGGCCACAAGGCCACTACTGTGACCCTGAGGAAGGTCCTCTCCTATATGCTCTTTGCCAGACATGTCTCTCAGAGACCGCTGTTTGGGGTAGTCTAGCCGGCGGGAGCGGTAGTCTATCGGCCGGGAGCCGGCGGTACTCTAGTACTCAAGTGTGCTGGAGTATCGGCGGGTGTCTCTAGTAGAAGAGTAGCCTGCTTAGCTGGAAACCCCGTGTCACTGTTACTGTATGCAATTGCGGGGGTCGCTTTTCGTCAATTTTAGTCATTTTGACGCCCAAAATCACAATTGTCGACTATTTCTACTAGTTTCTCAGCTTCGCGGGGGGGGGGGGGGCAAAAACGTTGCTTATTCGCAAAGGCATTTGAACCGCATACATGTACGGTATAAACCCGTAACCCCAAAACTTAGCAGTCGGCTGTGCGCGCGCGCGCAGGTGTCTGCTGGACGCCTCTGATGCCGTGATGAACTCGTGTGTGCGTCCGTGCCCCGCCCCCCCCCCCCCCCCCCCCCGGTGTCTTTCTTTGTGCGCTCAGGCTCGATCTCACTCTCGCTGACTGACAGACCGCCCCCCCACCCCCACCTGCGTGTTTCTGTGTGCACGCAGGCTTGACCTCCCATGGTGGGAGAAGCTGTGGCACTCGTCAATAAAGGACGGGCGCTTGTGCCCAACCTCACCCCCCCCCCCCTTGATGTGTGTTCATATGTGCGCATACGCTGGCTTTATCCTCCCTGGTGGGAGATCAAGCATACGCTGGCTTCATCCTCCCTGGTGTCACGCGTTTTGCAAGGACGCGCCCTCACTTACGACCGCCTTGCCATGCGTGTGCTTGCACGCAGGCTTGACCTGCCGTGGTGGGAGAAGCTGTGGCACTCGTCAATGAAGGACGGGCGATTCCAGCTGGGCCAGCTCAGCGGGGGGAAGCAGGACGACATCACCGTGGTGATCGCGCGCGTGGTCGCGGCAGCGGCGGCGTCGCCGGCGTCGCCCTTGGAGGGCAAGGGCGGGGAGTGCTAGGGGGTCACTTCTCCCCAGCTGGGCCATGCCATGGTGGCAGAGCGCTTTCCAGAGAGCCCGGTCTCGTCGAAATCCCCACCCAGGTTTGGGGATCATGAGGCACGTGTTGTGGCGGCAGCGGCGGCGTCGCCGGCGTCGCCCTTGAAAGGCAAGGGCGGGGAGTGCTAGGGCGGGCACTACCTCCCGGCTGGGCCACGTCACGGTGGCAGAGCGCTTTCCAGAGAGCCGGGTCTCGTCGAAATCCATCCAGGTTTCGGGGTCAAGAGGGGCGTCGTGGCGGCAGCGGCGGCGTGGCACCGGCATCTCCCTCAAGAGGTCGAGGGCGGGAGCGTGCTAGGGGGCACTACTTCCCAGCTGGGCCATGTCACTCGTGACACCACGGCGCCCTCCAGAGGGTCCTGTCTGATCAAAATCCCCACCCAGGTTTTAGGGACGGAGGCGCGCCGTGGCGGCAGCGGCGGCTGGACCGGCATCTTCCTCAAGAGATTGAGGGCGGGAGCGTGCTAGGGGGGCACTACTCCCCAGCTGGGCCATGTCGCTGGTGACACCACGGCGGCGGACGACGCCTTCCAGAGGGCCCGGCCTCGTCGAAATCTCTACCCAGGTTTCAGGGTCGGAGGCGCGTGGTGGCGGCAGCGGCGGCGGGACACTGGCATCTCCCTCAGAGGGCGAGGGCGGGGAGTGCTAGGGGGGGCACCTCCCCGGCTGGGCCACGCCACGGTGGCAGAGCGCCTTCCAGCGGGCCCGGACTCATCGAAATCTCTACCCAGGTTTCAGGGTCAAGAGGGGCGTCGTGGCGGCAGCGGCGGCGTCGCCGGCGTCGCTTTTGGAAGGCAAGGGTGGGGAGTGCTAGAGGGCACTACTTCCCGCCTGGGCCAGGTCAGTGGCAGCTTTCCAGAGAGCCCGGTCTCGTCAAAATCCACCCAGGTTTCAGGGTCAGACGCGCGTCTTGGCGGCAGCGGCGGCAAGACATCTCCCTGGCATCTCCCTGGCATCTCCCTAACAGGGCAAGGGCGGGGAGTGCTAGACGGGCACCTCCCAAGCTGGGCCAGGCCAGTGGCAGCTCTCTGGGAAGCTCTCTAGGAAGCCTGCTGGACCGGCATCTCCCTCAGAAGGGGGTGGGGGCGCGTCCCAGCTGGGCCATGTCACGGCCATATCATCGGTGACCCCACGGTGACGGGATGGCACCCCATGAAGGGACCCGGTCTCTCCGCAGCCCTTGCTGGTTTCAGAGCCGAGGGCGCACGCGGCGGCACCGGCGGCGTCGCCGATTTCGCACCAACACTCCATTGCTTCCTCACTCGAAGAAGCCGAGTATTTTTTTTTGCAGTTTTGCGCACACACGCACGCCTCAGGGCGTGTGTCCTAATCCGGGTATTGACGGGGCGTGCCCCTCGGGGCCGGGAGGTAGGTCGGCGCCATCGGTCGGAAGAAGCCGAGCAAGTGAAGCAGTTGCCTAGGTTGTGCGCTCGGCTGCTGACTGATGGGCCACGCACACGCGCGCGCGCTGCCGAGGGGGGCACTTGACACAGTAGGAGGGCCGCGCTCGCACGTGCGAGCTAGTATGTGCGCGCGGTGGTGATGGAGGTTGGCAGCTTTACAGTTCGCACCCTCGGGAGGGGGGGGCGTTGGTTTGGGGGAGCCTGTCCCTCGAGGCGACCAAGGCTACCAGGCTGAGGATGGCAAGCTAGCTAGGCAAGCCGCCCACCAATGGACGCGTAACTCTCACAACTATCCCCTCGCGAACCCGCGCTGATCAAAACCCCTCAAAATCCCACTCTTTATGTATACGCGAGCGCACCTGGACAAGTGTAAGAAGCGAGCACATGCACCATGCTGCTGCCGCCAGCACACCGCCTGTCACAGCAACGTGTGAGCATAGAAGGAGCCCACGCGTTGCTGCTGTGGCCTCTCGCCTTTGGAGTCTCTCTGTTTTCCACATGCCTGCCTGCCCCCCTCCACCACCACACGCATACGTCATAGCCCACATCACAGCCTCCCCCACACACATCACGGCTCCATCGCGCCACAAATCACACCCCAACACACACACATCACGGCTCCGACGCGGGCTCGGACGTGCACGACACGTTGGACCTCTGTGAGCAGCTGTGTGTGTGTGTGTGCGGCAGAGGCGCGTGCGTGTGAGCGCAAGTATCAACGTGTGTCAGCGCGTGCACAAGTGGGTGCGTGGGTGTGGGCACGTGCGGACGTGGGTGTGTGCGCATGCGTGTGTTTGTGCATGCGTGCGTGCGTGCACATATAGCATGCGCAAGGTGCTTTGCTCACATGCGCGCGACGCCGACGAGGGCGGCCGGTCCGACGCCGATCGGCAACGCGGCGAGCAGCTTCTGCCCGATGCTGTCGCACCTGCGTGTGTGTGCGTGTGTGTGTGTGTGCATGTGTGTGTGTGTGCATGTGTGTGTGTTTATGGTGAGGAGCTTGTTCTTGTGTGCGTGTGTGTGTGTGTGTGCGTAGTGAGTGTGTGTGTGTTTGTAGTGACTGTGAGTGTGTGTGTGTGTGTGCGTAGTGAGTGTGTGTAGTGTGTGTGGGTGTGTGCGCGTGTGTGGGTGCCATTTTGACTCTGATCAGCAGTGGCACGCGCACCCAACAGTACCCCTCGCGGTTGTGTGTGTGTGTGTGTGTGTGCGTGCGTGTGTGTGTGTGTGTGTGTGACTCTGATCGGCAGCCGCGATCAGTTTCTGCCCGATGCTGTTGCACATGCGTGTGTGTGTGTGTGTGTGTGTGTGTGTGTGTGTGTCTGTGTGCGTGTGTGTCGTCTAGACTCTGATCGACAGTGGCACGCGCGCACCCACCAGCACCCCTCGCGGTTCCACGATGCAATCGCGTCGCAGCACTCTTTCGTCGGACCCGTGCTGCAAAGGGTCGTTCGGTAGATGTACTCGGTGCACGAGCTGTTGAACAGCGCCTGCAGCGTGTGTGTGTGTGTGGGGGGGTGCGCCCGTGTGTGTGTGTGTGTGTGTGTGTGTAGAGGTACTCGGTGCACGAGCTGTTGAACAGCGCCTGCAGAAACAGTGCAGCGGGCAGAGTGTGTGGGTGTGTGCGTGCGCGTGTGTGTGTGTGTGTGTGTACGTGCGTGCTGCACAGCGCAGCGCAGCACAGCGCAGCACAGCGCAGCACAGCGCAGCACGGCACAGCACACCAACGAGGGTGTTGCTTCGAAGTACAGCACAGCGCAGTGCACCACAGAGCACAGCACAGCACCACACACCGACAGCACACACCGACAACACACCACATCGACAGCGCACCACACCATACCACAACACAGCATGCAGCACGCAGCAAACAGCACGCACATAGCACAGCACACAGCACACAGCACACAGCACACAGCACACAGCACACAGCACACAGCACACAGCACACAGCACACAACATCTACAGCACACCACACCATACCATATCACAACACAGCATGCAGCACGCAGCACACAGCACAGTACAACACAGCACACAGCACACAGCATACAGCGCAAAGCACAGCCCCACGCAGCACAGTGCAGCACAGCACACCGACCAGGGTATCGCTGCGCTCAAATGAGTCCCACGCCCTCGCGTCCTTCTGTGGTGTGGTGGTCACGGTCCTGCGGGTGTGATCAGAGGGAGTGTGTACGCGCGTGTGTGTGTGTGTGTGTATGCGTGTGTGTGTGTACATGTGCGTGCGTGTCTGTGTGTGTCTGTGTGTGCGTGCGCGCATGTGTGTGCGTACGTGTTTCGCTGGTCACGGTCCTGCGGGTGTGACCAGAGGGCGTGTGTGTGCGTGCGTGTGTGTGTACGTGTGTGTGTGTGTGTGTGTGTGCGTGTGTGTGTGTGTACGTGTGTGTGCGTGTCTGTGTGTGTCTGTGTGCGTGCGCGCATGTGTGTGTGCGTACGTGTGTCGCTGGTCACGGTCCTGCGGGTGTGACCAGAGGGCGTGTGTGTGCGTGCGTGTGTGTGTACGTGTGTGTGTGTGTGTGTTTGTGGGGGTGTGCGTGTGTGTGTGTACGTGTGTGCGTGTCTGTGTGTGTCTGTGTGTGCATGCGCGCATGTGTGTGTGCGTACGTGTTTTGCTGGTCGCGGTCCTGCGGGTGTGACCAGAGGGCGTGTGTGTGCGTGCGTGTGTGTGTACGTGTGTGTGTGTGTGTGTGCGTGTGTGTGTGTGTAAGTGTGTGTACGTGTGTGTGCGTGTCTGTGTGTGTCTGTGTGTGCGTGCGAACATGTGTGTGTGCGTACGTGTGTCACTGGTCACGGTCCTGCGGGTGTGACCAGAGGGCATGTGTGTGCGTGCGTGTGTGTGTACGTGTGTGTGTGTGTGTGTGCATGTGTGTGTGTGTACGTGTGTGTGCGTGTCTGTGTGTGTCTGTGTGTGCGTGCGAACATGTGTGTGTGCGTACGTGTGTCGCTTGTCACGGTCCTGCGGGTGTGACCAGAGGGCGTGTGTGTGCGTGCGTGCGTGTGTGTGTACGTGTGTGTGTGTGTGTGTGCGTGTCTGTGTTTGTCTGTGTGTGCGTGCGCGCATGTGTGTGTGTACGTGTGTCGCTGGTCACGGTCCTGCGGGTGTGACCAGAGGGCGTGTGTGTGCGTGCGTGTGTGTGTACGTGTGTGTGTGTGTGTGCGTGTGTGTGTGTGTAAGTGTGTGCACGTGTGTGTGCGTGTCTGTGTGTCTGTGTGCGTGCACGCATGTGTGTGTGCGTACGTGTGTCGCTGGTCACGGTCCTGCGGGTGTGACCAGAGGGCATGTATGTGCGTGCGTGTGTGTGTACGTGTGTGTGTGTGTGTGTGTCTGTGTGTGTGTACGTGTGTGTGCGTGTCTGTGTGTGCGTGCGAACATGTGTGTGTGCGTACGTGTGTCGCTGTTCGCGGTCCTGCGGGTGTGACCAGAGGGCGTGTGTGTGTGTGCGTGTGTGTGTGCGTGTGTGTGTGCGTGTGTGTGTACGTGCGTGTGTGTGTGTGTGTACGTGTGTGTGCGTGTCTTTGTGTGTCTGTGTGTGCGTGCGTCGCTGGTCACGGTCCTGCGGGTGTGACCAGAGGGCGTGTGTGTGCGTGTGTGTGTGTACGTGTGTGTGTGTGTGTGTGCGTGTGTGTGTGTACGTGTGTGTGCGTGTCTGTGTATGTCTGTGTGTGCGTGCGCGCATGTGTGTGTGCGTACGTGTGTCGCTGGTCACGGTCCTGCGGGTGTGACCAGAGGGCATGTATGTGCGTGCGTGTGTTTGTACGTGTGTGTGTGTGTGTGTGTGTGTGTACGTGTGTGTGCGTGTCTGTGTGTGCGTGCGAACATGTGTGTGTGCGTACGTGTTTCGCTGGTCGCGGTCCTGCGGGTGTGACCAGAGGGCGTGTGTGTGTGTGCGTGTGTGTGTGTGCGTGTGTGTGTGCGTGTGTGTGTGTACGTGTGTGTGTGTGTGTGTGTGTGTGTGTGTGTGTACGTGTGTGTGCGTGTCTGTGTGTGTCTGTGTGTCTGTGGTTGCGTTGCGTCGCTGGTACGGTCCTGCGGGTGTGACCAGAGGGCGTGTGTGTGCGTGTGTGTGTGTACGTGTGTGTGTGTGTGTGTGTGAGCGTGTGTGTGTGTGTACGTGTGTGTGCGTGTCTGTGTGTGTCTGTGTGTGCGTGCGCGCATGTGTGTGTGTGCGTACGTGTTTCGCTGGTCACGGTCCTGCGGGTGTGACCAGAGGGCGTGTGTGTGCGTGCGTGTGTGTGTACGTGTGTGTGTGTGTGTGTGTGCGTGTGTGTGTACGTGTGTGTGCGTGTCTGTGTGTGTCTGTGTGTGCGTGCGCGCATGTGTGTGTGCGTACGTGTCGCTGGTCACGGTCCTGCGGGTGTGACCAGAGGGCGGGTGTGTGTGTGCGTGTGTGTACGTGTGTGTGTGTGTGTGTGTGTGTGCGTGTGTGTGTGTGTACGTGTGTGTGCGTGTCTGTTTGTGTCTGTGTGTGCGTGCGAGCATGTGTGTGCGTACGTGTGTCGCTGGTCACGGTCCTGCGGGTGTGACCAGAGGGCGTGTGTGTGCGTGCGTGTGTGTACGTGTGTGTGTGTGTGTGTGTATGCGTGCGTTTGTGTGTGCGTGTGTGTGTGTGTGTGTGTGTGTACGTGTGTGTGCGTGTCTGTGTGTGTCTGTGTGTGCATGCGAACATGTGTGTGTGCGTACGTGTGTTGCTGGTCACGGTCCTGCGGGTGTGACCAGAGGGCATGTGTGTGCGTGCGTGTGTGTACGTGTGTGTGTGTGTGTGTGTGTGTGCGTGTTTGTTTGTACGTGTGCGTGTGTGTGTGTGTGTGTGTGTGCGTGTTCTGGGTTCTGGGACGCCCCCCCCTGAAGTCATCTCTGACTCTACTAAGATCCGTCTGTACAATGCCTATGTTGTTTCCGCACTCCTTTATGGATGCCAAGCATGGACACTGAACAAAGCCCACATCCACCGCCTCGAGGTTACTCACAACCGATTCCTGCGCCGCCTTAAGCGGATCCCTCACAACCTTTCCCCTTCCTCCCCTCACACCTCCACCATCGAGATGCACGCCAAGGACCCACCCACAGCGCCCATCATCGACACCATCAACAAACACCAAGCTGCGTTCATCGGTCCCCTCATCCGCCACCTCCCCCCCTCTCCATCTCCTCAGCCCCTCCACCCTCCCCACCCCAGCCCCGCCATCTTCCCCTCCCCTCCCCCTCCCCAGCCCCTTCACCCTCCACACCCCATCTTCCCAGCCACCGCCGCACTTTTCATGTGCCGTCGACCGGACGCGGATGGCCTCCACGCGGGAGGGGCCATCATGTCGTACCGGCAAAATGCAGGTGACATCACATCCCAACGGTTTCGAGACGCCGTCAAGAATCGCTTTGACCAGTTCAAACGAGAGCGAGCCAAGTACGCCGCGTACCCAGAGCTCACGCGCATCCTCGACAACCGAGTCCACCCGGATGGCCACCCTAGCGAGATTCCAACAGCTGTGGGGATCATATGCGGCGATCTGAAT
>VFSX01000286.1:220673-226298 GCA_016618255.1 Chlamydomonas sp. UWO 241
CTCTCTCCCTCTCTCACACACACCTTGGATGCCTTGTCGAGCTGCACCAGCGGAAATACGCTCACATACTGAGCACCCTATATGTCGCCCGAGCATGCACACACACACACACACACACACACACACACACACACACACACACATACACACACATACACACACACACACAACACCGTTTCTCTCCCTTCCTCTCTCTCTTTCCTCCTCTCTCTCTCTCTCTATCTCACTCTCTCTTCCACCCTCTCTCTTTCTCCCCCCCCCTCTCCCTCTCTTTCTTCCACTCTCTCTCGCCCTCTCTCACACACACCTTGGACGCCTTGTCAAGCTGCACCAGCGGAAATGCGCTCACATACCGAGCATCCTAGTTGTCGCCCTAGAGAGAGAAATACGTTACAGTTCCCACCGCTCGGGCAACCTAGATAACGACTCTTGCCAGTGCTAAAGCACCCCCCGGCAATCGTTTCATGAGTCGAGGACCCTTGGATCTTAAGTTCGTTCAGTAGCGGGTGACCAACCATATGCGCTAGTACGAGAGGATATCCGTGGGCTTGGGGTTGTTTGCGGGATCCAAACAACTGTCATCAGAAACTGTCAATTGTGGTTTTGCTGCGTGTGGTTACGGTTGTGGGGCTGATCCGGCCTCAGCTACCCCGCGGCAGATGCTGTCCCACAGGGGTGGGAACCTAGCTAGGGTGGTCCACTTGGGAGGGAGCCTCCTGGCCTCCAGGATGGCGGCGAGCTCAGGAGGGGTGATCGCAGGGTCCTCGGCGTGTGCCTTGATGGCCTTCTCGTAAAGCGTCTTGACGACACTCATGAACTGGGCAGACGTGAACATCTCGTGGGCGTTGAGACGGTACGAGGTGATGGCACCCACCCTGTCAGGCATCTGGGCGTCCGGGCGTCGGAACATAAAGAGAGCGGCAGTAGGTGGGAAGATTGAGGTGTGGGGTGGCACCCACCCTGTCAGGCATCTGGGCGTCCGGGCGTCGGAACATAAAGAGAGCGGCAGTAGGTGGGAAGATTACGACATCCGATGTTTGTTGATGGCGTTGATGATGGGCGCTGTGGGTGGGTCCTTAGCGTGCATCTCAGAGGTGGAGGTGTGAGGGGAGGATGGGGAGAGGTTGTGGGGGATTCGCTTTGTGCTGCGGAGGAAGCGGTTGTGAGTCACTTCCAGGCGGTGTGTGTGGGCGACGTTGAGTGTCCAGCCTTGGCAGCTGTACAAGAGGGCGGATGTGACAGAGGCGTTGTAGAGTTGGATCTTGGTGGAGGGCTGGATGTCGTTACTTTTCCATAGTCTGGGTGTGAGACGGTTGAAGGCGTAGCAGGCAGAGGAGATCCGTCGGGAGATCTCTCCATCGAGGGTGCCGAGGGACGGGGTGGGGGTTGACAGGATGCTGCCAAGGTATTTGAATTTGTCCGTGGGGTGGACTAGGTGGGGGATGTCAGAGGAAGTGGAAGGGATTGAGATTGGTACTGGGGCGTCGGTGTGGGCAGAAGGGTGGCCGAGGGTTTGGTGCACAGTCTTGTCGTAGTTGATCTCGAGGGCGAGGTCAGAGCAGTGGGGCGTCGGTGTGGGCAGAAGGGTGGCCGAGGGTTTGGTGCACAGTCTTGTCGGAGCTATGTCGTCCGCGTAGAGAAGGAGGGGGAGGATTGTAGTGGGCTAGCATGTCTCTGAGGACGTCGATGTCGAGAGCCATCAGAGCTATGTCGTCCGCGTAGAGAAGGAGGGGGAGGATTGTAGTCGCATCAGGGATCGGACGACAGTATCGATGTAGATGTTGAAGAGGAGGGGGGAGAGGGGGCAGCCTTGCTTGACGCCGGTGTCGAGGTTGAAAGGAGCGGAGTACGCGTCGCCCACTCGGACTCTGGCGGTGGCATCAGTGTAGAGGCTCTTGATGCGGGCGAGGAGGTCTGGGTGCACGCCGCGGTGGAGCAGGGTTGCCCATAGTGCCTTGTGGTTGACCCGGTCGAAAGCCTTGGAGAGGTCGACGTAGGCCACGTGAAGGGGGGCTTGGGCACGGTGGGACTCTTCTTGTATGCGGCGTAGGGTGAAGATGGGGGCAGTGGTGCCTCGGTCAGGCCGGAAACCAAATTGGTAGGTGGAGAGGGAGGGTTCCAGCTGTCGCCGTAGGCGGTTGAGAAGGATGTGGGTGTAGGTCTTGCCGGGGACAGGTAGGAGGGAGATGCCCCGGTAGGCCTTGGCGAGTGTGGTGGGCCCCGAGGATGCGCCCTTGTAGAGGGGGCAGATGATGGCTTGTCTCCAAGCGGTGGGGGTGGTTTGGGTGTTCCAGCACTTGCGTATGATGCGGTGGAGGGCAGAGGCGACAACGGGCCCGCCGCACTTGATGAGTGGGGCGGTGACGTCGTCGGATCCGGGGGAGGTGTTTCTGAGGACTCTGATCGCAGCCTCCACCTCGTCCAGCGTGGGCTCGGGGGGTGAGGGCGTGGGTCGGCGGCGGCGTGGAGGTGTTTCTGAGGACTCTGATCGCAGCCTCCACCTCGTCCAGCGTGGGCTCGGGGGGCGGTGGGCGTGTGGGCCAGGTGGGTGTTGAGGGTGGCCTCGTCAACTGTGGAGGGGAGGGTGTGGAGTTGTTTGAAGTGGAGCCCAAACGCGTCGGCAACAGGCTGGGCTCCGAAGCGGAGGCCGGCATCTGTGCGGAGGGCTGGGGCGGCGGCGAGGGGGCGGTCACCAATGAGCTTCTGCAGTATCTGGTGGGCAATGTGAGGTTTGTGTGCGTCGAGGGCGCATTGGACGCGTACGGCGGTCGCGTTCCAGTGGGCGTCGGTGTCGTCACGCAAGGAGGCCGACAGTTCTGTCTCACAGGGCTTGATCTCTGCCTGCGGGGCGTCCCTGGCACGGGCCGCCTGCAGTGCTTGGGCTCGCTTGAGTGACGCGTCGGAGGGGTTGAAGGAGACGGGGATCTCACGTGGGCGGGTGCCGAGGATCTTCTTGGCCGCCTCATGGAGGGCGGCGGTGAAGCGGTTTGTCAGCTGGTCAAGGTGGGTGGAGGGGTGGGCGGGTGCCGAGGATCTTCTTGGCCGCCTCATGGAGGGCGGCGGTGAAGCGGTTTGTCAGCTGGTCAAGGTGGGTGGAGGGGAGCGGGGAGCAGGGGGAAAGGGAGGGCGAAAGGGAGGGGGAGGGGAGGGTGCGAGGGCGGTCGCGGCTGCCGCAGCGTACCTCTGCCGCGTGTCGGGGTCGCGGAGAAGGTCGGTGAAGTAGCGCCGGGGGGGTGGGGTGCGTGTGTGTTGATTGGGCGGGTGATGGGGCACTGTACGCGCACACTTTGTATAGAGGACAGGTGGGAGCGGCGGACTAGGATGTAGTCCAGAGGGGATTGGGCGGGTGATGGGGCACTGTGCGCGCACACTTTGTATAGAGGACAGGTGGGAGCGGCGGACTAGGATGTAGTCCAGTATGCTGCATGTCTTGTGGTTGTTGCTGTACCAGGTGTACGCATGCACGGGGGGGGGGGTTGGGGAAGAAAGAGTGGGGCGGGGGTTTGGGGGGAAGGGGCAGAGGGTGCTGTGGGGAGTGGGGCAGGCGTGTCGGCCTACCGATGGGTGGGTGGTAGGGGAGGCGCCGGTGGTGGTGGCGTTGAAATCGCCCATCACAAGGAGGTAGTGGTGTGAGGGTACGTCAGATAGGATGCCGTGGAGTTGCTCGTAGAACGCGTCTTTGGCGAGTTTGTCGGTGGAGACGTTGGTGGGGGCGTACGCGATGATCGCGCTGATCGGGACGGTGCCGTTGGGGTGGAACCTTAGGACCAGCACGCGATCGTCGAGCGCAGCCGAGCCGGCGGTGGGAGCGCGGAGGAGTTTGGCGGTGTCGGGGGACAGGAGTGCTCCGACGCCCGACTCGTGCGGCTTGGTGCTGTTGGGGGGGCGGCCGGACCAGATGAAGAGGTATCCGTTGGCGAAGGTGTGTCGGCCGGAGCCGGGGTGGCGTACCTCTTGGAGCCCGCAGATGTCGACGCCACGATCTGCCAGGTGGTTGGCTAGTATGCCGGGTAGTGCCAGGGGGTCCTGGCGTGTGCCGTCTGCTGCCTTCCAGAGTGAGCAGCAGTTGAAGGAGGCGGAAATAAAGTCACGGGAGGGGTGGAGGAGACGGGGGCGCGCGATCCCCAGATATGGTGGGACGGGGTCGCGCGTTGCAGCCGGGGGGACGGGTGGTGCAGGGTCAGTGGCCAATCGCCCTGCCCGTCCTGGGGGGCGCTTACGCGCGGGGACCTACCGCGCTCTTGGAGCGGGTGCTGTACGCGGGGCCGGAGGGGGTGATGGTGGTCGCGGTCGTGGGGCCGGTGGTGGAGGGGAGGTTGTCGGGGCGGGGCGCGACGTAGAGGGCCTTGGCCTTGCGCGCGGATGACTCGCGCGGCTTGGGGCCCCACTCGGGGGTGGTCGAGGGAGAGGTGCCTGCAGCGGGGTCCTGGGCAATGGGTGAGGCGGGGTTGCTGTGCTGCCAGACGTTGAGGGAGGCGGGCTGCACGAGGGAGGTGGGCGGGGAAGGCTGCAGGGGCAATGGGTGAGGCGGGGTTGCTGTGCTGCCAGACGTTGAGGGAGGCGGGCTGCACGAGGGAGGTGGGGCGGTGGTGGTGGAGGAGAAGTTCTCCCTTGTTGAGACGAGCGGGGTCGGCTCGGTGCGCGGCGTGTTTGTGAAGAGCACATTGTTTGCGAACACGCGGCGCGCGCCGAAGAGGAGGGCACGGGAGGTCTCGAGAGTGGTGAGGGCTCGGGTGAGGAAGGAGGGGCTGGCGGGGACGGCGAGGTTGGCGGGGTTGAAGATGATGGGGGTGTTGCCGCCGCCGCTGAGGGAGGACTCAGCGGAGGAGGAGGCGGAGGAGGATGAGTAGGGGTAGGAGAGGGCGGTGCGAGTGGCACGCGCCTGCTTGGGGGGGCTTTCCGAGGAGAAGCGCACGTGCTTGGGGAGGGTGGCGTCCTGCTGCTTGGGCGAGGAGAAGCGCACGTGCTTGGGGAGGGTGGCGCGCTCCTGCTTATGGGGGGCTGCATGGCGCGCCTCGGCTGGGGCGCCGCGGGCGTCAGGTGCGCGGTCTGTACGGGCGGGGGCAGCGGCAGGGGCAGGGGCAGGGGTGTCACCCTTGTGCATGAACCCGTAGTAGGGAGCGCGCTTGCTGGCTGGGCGCATGGAGTTCCTGGGCCGCATGGGAGTTTTTTTTTTTGCAGCGGCAGCGGGTGCGACTGGGGCCACCCCTGGGGCGGCCGGGCTGGCGGCGGTCGTTGCGGCGTGAGGGGGGAGGACGTCGTTGGGAGAGGCAGTGGGTGAGCGATGGGTGGCGGAGAGCGTGATGAGGACGCGGGTGCCGAAGGGGGACACGAAGTCGTCGGCGCCCGCCAGCAGCACCGCCGCGTGGGCCAGCAGCCACGCCACGGCCCTGCGGGCCCATGGGCGGCTGGCGACGGCGCCGACGATCGCCAGGCCGACGAATGTCAGGGTGGCGGCGAAGACGCCGACCAGCACGGTGATGAGGACGCCGATCATCAGGAGGAAGGGACTGAGGAGGGCCGACGAATGTCAGGGTGGCGGCGAAGACGCCGACCAGCACGGTGATGAGGACGCCGATCATCAGGAGGAAGGGACTGAGGAGGGGACTGAGGAGGGCACTGAGG
>VFSX01000130.1:0-90000 GCA_016618255.1 Chlamydomonas sp. UWO 241
GGATTTCGCTTTGACCGCGTCGACCATTGACCTCCCGTTGACCGTTTGTCCTCATACATAGGTCATGTGAAAGCTGTTGACGTGCTCTGTCTGGCGGGCTGGACAGACTAACAATCCACTGCATGGGTCGAGCTGTGTTCAAGGTCAAAGTACAACCAGTTTACAACCAAATGGCTGTGTAGAGCCAAAAAGGAAATCACTGGTAGGTATACCACCGCACGCGCCCCACCGCTGCCCCCCCCCCCTTACCCCTGCACTGACCGCGTGCAGGGCGTTTTCACGTTTGGCAACGCGATGTCTGGCGAGGCGCAGCTGTCGTCGCTGCTCTACTCGCGGCTCTGCTGCCTCAACTCGCCCGTGTTTGACTTCCACGGGTGCAACTACACGGAGAAGAACATGAGCAGCAAAGACAAGGTGAGGGGATAGGTCTTGCTGTGTTGTCTTGCCCCAAAGGCGCTCCGACGGTATGCAGGCCGCGGCATGGCTTCGCTGCTGTACTCGCGGCTCTGGTGCCTCAACTCGCCTGTGTCTGAATTCCACGGGTGCAACTACACGGGGAAGAACATGAGCAGCAAGGACAAGGTGGGGGAGGGTCTTGCCCCAAGGGCTTTCCGTCGGTGTGCGAGCCACGTCTGGTGAGGTGGGTGGGCAGCAGGCATGGCTGACCTGCGCTCTCTACTCGCGGCTCTGCTGTTTGGACTTGCCCGTGTTTGACTTCCACGGGTGCAACTACACCGAGAAGAACATGAGCAGCAAGGACAAGGTGGGGGTAGGTCTTTCTGGGTTGTCTTGCTCCAAAGGCGTTCTTTGCAACTACACGGAAAATGATACAAGCAGCACAGACAAGGTGAGGGGGTAGTAGGTCTTGCTGTGTGGCCTTCTACCAAGGGCTTTCCGACGAGAGGTATGCGGGCTTTGACGTGGCTTCGCTCTCTACTCGCGGCTCTGGTGCCTCAACTCGCCCGTGTGTGACTTCCACGGGTGCAACTACATGGCGAAGAACATGAGCAGCAAAGACAAGGCGAGGGGGTACATCTTGTTGTGTTGTCTTGCTCCAAGGGCGCTCCGACGGTACGCGGGCCGTGGCATGGCTTCGCTCTCTTCTCCGGCTCTCCGGCATCTGCTTCCTCAATGCGGTCGTTTGATTTCCACGGGTGCAACTACACTGAGAAGAATACAAGCAGCACAGACAAGGTGAGGGAGTAGGTCGTGCTGTGTTGTCTTGCTCCAAGGGCGTTTCTATGATAGGTATGCGGGCTGTGGCATGGCGTCGCTGCTCTACTCGTGGCTCTGCTGCCTGAACTCGCCCGTATTTGACTTCCACGGATGCAACTACACAAAGAAGAGCATGAGCAGCAAGGACAAGGTGAGGGGGCTTTCCGTCGGCACGGCCAGCTGTCGTGGCATGGCATGCCGGCACTCTCTTCTCCGACATCTGATTCCTCAAGGTGGTCATTGATTTCCATGGGTGCAACTACACGGAAAAGGAGACAAGCAGCACAGACAAGGTGAGGGGGTAGGTCTTGCTGTGTTGTCCTGCTCCAAGGGCGTTCCGTCGTTACGCGGGCCGCGGCGTGGTTTCGCTGCTCTACTCGCGGCTCTGGTGCCTCAACTCGCCCGTGTTTAACTTCCACGAGTGCAACTACACCGAGAATTACATGAGCAGCAAGGAAAAGTGAGGTTTAGCTCTCGCCCTGCGTGCACGCAGCCCCGTGACTGCTCGCCCCCTCTGACCGACCCCCATGCGTAGGAACATGCAAGCCACGCCGCTGCTGCCGCTCACCACCACCACCACCTTACCCACCCCACCGCAGCCAGCACCATTCAGGGGATTCCAAGGAGGGCATTCACAAGCACGCCTCGCGCGTGCCGCTGCATGCCGCCCAGAGCCACGGCCCCTGCCACGGTCACCACCTCCACGGCCACCACCTCTCCACCACCTACCCCACCGCAGCGAGCACCAGTCAGGGGATTCCACGGAGGGCATTCGCATGGACGCCTTGTGCATGCCGTTGCTGCCGCCCCCATCACGGCCACGGCCACCACTCAACCACGCTACTAAAAGGGTTCCATGCATTTGAATCCGAATTGCACGAGTTCCTGGCCGTTTCAGGCCAAACCAAATGCAACACCTGAAAGGCCTCATCACCAGCTTTCCGTGGATCGTCTCCATCATGATCGGCAACCCGAAATCGAGGGAGATGTGGGGGCGCACAGTTCAAAGTGAGACAATTTCCCCGTGCCCTCCAACCACGACCATTCAGGGTGGAGAGTCAAAGGAGGGCGCCGGGCGGGTGGCGCTCTCCCGGCTGCTGCCCCACCCCCCCTCCCCACCCACCAGCCACACCACACCACCAACAGACCCACACAGATAATAACAGCCATTGAAGGCGCTCACGGACTGAAACTCGACCGCCACCACCACCACCACCCACCCACCCACCCCAGGGTGGAGAGTCAAAAGAAGGCGCCGGGCTTTCTCAGTCCACCACGGCCACACTTACCCACGCCTACACCACCACCACCCACCCACCATTCAGGGTGGAGAGTCCAAGGAGGGCGCGGGGCGGGTGGCGCTCTTCCGAGAGACCGGGCTCACGCACCTGTACACCGTGGAGTCGAGCTACAATGTTGCGCGAAGGTAAGGCAGTTGCAGTTACAGAGAGAGGCGGCTCGTGCGCCGGTTGGGTAGTTACAAGAGAGGCAGTTACTTATGGGCAGGAGTGACGTTCGAGCTACAATGTCGCGCGAAGCTGAGGCAGTTGCAGTTACAGAGAGAGGCGGCTGCGCTGGCTTGGTAGTTACAGATGCAGTTACTCACTGGCAGGAGTCGGGCCACAGCCCTGCCAACAACACGCACACGCTGCTTCGCAGTGGCAATGACATCATGCCAGACGTGTCCAACGCCCACAGCCGCGCCGCGTGCGGCGCCCCCCTGTTGTGACCTAACGCAACCACATACACACACACACAAACACACAAACACACACACACACAAACTGCTGATGCTGATGCATCTTACAACCGTGTGTGGCGCACCTAACTGCTGCGCAGCAGCACCAATATCGTGCCAGAAGCGTCCGGTAATCGCGGCGGACGCGTGTCGCCCCCCTGTTGTGACCAAACACAACCACACACACACACACACACACACACACGCTGATGATGATGGACCTTACAGCCGTGTGTGACGCACCGAACTGCTCCGCAGCGGCAACAACATCGTGCCGGAAGCGTCCGGTGACCACGGCGGACGAGTGTCGCCCCCGAGCGGCAAGCGCCCGCCGCCGCGGCTGACGCCAGACCTGCTGCGCGGGGCGGGACGGGCGCTCGCGATGGCGGCGCTAGAACTGCGGAGGTGGGTCTAGATGTGGGGTCTGGATCTGGGCTGGGTGGTGTCAAGGTGGTGGGGGTGGGGATGGTAGGGGTGGCTGACGCCAGAGCTGCTGCGCGGGGCGAGGCGGGCGCTCGTGACAGCGGCGCTCAATCTGCGGAAGTGAGTGTGGGCTGGGCTGGCCGTGGTGATGATGCCGCTGCGCCTGCGCCTGTGTCGGCTGCTGCGCCTGCCACCGCGGCTGATGCCAGACCTGCTGCGCGGGGCGGGGCGGGCGCTCGCGGCAGCGGCGCTCGACCTGCGGATGTGGGTCTAGATGTGTGGTCTGGATCTGGGCTGGGTGGTGTCAAGGTGGTGGTGGTGGGGATGGTGGGGGTGGCTGACGCCAGAGCGGCTGCGCGGGGCGAGGCGGGCGCTCGCGGCGGCGGCGCTCGACCCTGCGGAAGTGGGGCTGGTCTGGGCTGGCTGTGTGTGTCACAATGCCGCTGCACCTGCGCCTGTGTCTGCTGCACCTGCCGCCGCGGCTGACGCCAGACCTGCTGCGCGGGGCGGGACGGGCGCTCGCGATGGCGGCGCTCGATCTGCGGAGGTGGGTCTAGATGTGGGGTCTGGATCTGGGCTGGGTCTCACGGTCGTGATGGTGGTGATGGTGCTGGTGGTGGCTGACGCCAGAGCTGCTGCGCGGGGCGGGACAGGCGCTCGCGACGGCGGAGCTCAATCTGCGGAACTGAGTGTGGTCTGGGCTGGTTGTGGTGACGATGGCGCTGCACCTGCGCGTATGTCTGCTGCGCCTGCCGCCGCGCGCCGCGGCTGATGCCAGTCCTGCTGCGAGGAGCAGGGCGGGTGCTCGCGACAGTGGCGCTCAACCTGCGGAGGTGGGTGCAGATGTGGGGTCTGGATCTGGGCTGGGTGGTGTCAAGGTGGTGGTGATGGTGGTGGTGGTGGCTGACGCCAGAGCTGCTGCGCTGGGCGGGACAGGCGCTCGCGACGGCGGCGCTCGATCTGCGGAACTGAGTGTGGTCTGGGCTGGCTGTGGTGACGATGGCGCTGCACCTGCGCGTATGTCTGCTGCGCCTGCCGCCAGACCTGCTGCGCGGATCAGAGCGGGCGCTCGCGACGGCGGCGCTTGACCTGCGGTGGGCCTGGGCTTGGAAGGCTACTCCTGCTGCTGCTGCTGCTTCTGCTGCTGCTGCTGATGATACGGGCCGCCGCTGCTGCTGATAGGCCAGCTGGTGGTGACGATGACATGATGGCGACGCCGCCGCCCGGCGCTGGCTTGGATGCATCTGCGCCTGCAGTATATAACCCTGAAGCGTGTCTATGCGCCTAAATCTCCTACGCACCTTAATCTCCTATGCGCCTTAATCTCCTATGCGCCTGAAACCCCAACCACAGTGCCAACCCGTGGAGCCGCCTGCCGTCCAGTGAGTACGGAAGCCTGGAGGGGGCGCGCGCGTGGCTGCTCTCGGTGGCCAAGGTGTGTTTTGTGTGTGTGTTAATGTGTCAAACACACGCGCACACGTGTGTGGGTGGGTGGGTGCGTAGGGTGGTGGGTGCGGGTTGGCAGCTCTCGGTGGCCCAAGTGCGTTTTCTGTGTGTGTGGGTGGTGCATGTGGGTCCTGGGTGGGTGGGTGAGTGTGCGGGTGGCGGTGTTTGTGCGGGTGGGCGGGTGGGTGTTTGTGCGGGTGGACAGGTGCGGGTGCGGCCGGGCGCGCGCGCGTAGTAGCTGCTGTCGGTGCCCAAGGTGCGTCTCGTGTGAGGAGGGGGGTAGATGAGGAAGAGCGAGGGGAGGAGCGGGGGGAGCGGGAGGTAGGGAGGGGAAGGACGAGGGAGGGAGATGGGTGTTGAGGGGGAGGGGGAGCTGGCAACACCCCATCTGCTGCGTCCACCCGCTCTGACGTCCCCGCACACGTGCAAACAACTGTGCGTGCACGTGCATGCGCACACGGCATGTGTCCCACGTCACACATCGTGTCGCATGATGTGCAGGGTGGACTGTATTATTACTCGATTGCAGTGTAACACCGTAACATTACACGCAACACACAAAGCGGCGTGTGCATGCACACACGGCTCACGGGTCTAATGCGCCATCAAAGGTGTGTGCATGCACACACGGCTCACGGGTCTAATGCGCCATCAGAGGCGTGTGCATGCACACACGGCACACGGGTCTAATGCGCCATCAAAGGCGTCAGACGGACTGTAAAATCGACCACCACGGCTCATGCAGAGTGCGGGCGACGACGTGCGGGCGCGCACGCTGCCGCCGATGAGCGACGCGAGCCTTGAGTCTCTGCAGGTGAGTCGAGAGTGAGAGAGTGGGAGGGAGGGTGTGAGAGGGGGGGAGAGAGTGACAGAGAGAGAGTGAGAGAAATAGAGTGGGGAGGGAGAGAGAGAGAGAGGGAGGGATTTCTCTCATGAGAGAGACAGAGTTGTCAGAGCAGGTCACCTAGGTAGGACTGCGGGTGAGGGAGGGGGGGGGGCGGGGAGGTGCGGGCGCTGCGGAGTAGCTGGTGTGTTGCTCTTCCGCCGCCGATGATCGAGGATGAGTCTCTGCAGGTGAGACAGTGAGAGAGAGTTGCAGTTACAGTTACATCGGCTTTCCAGCGAAGACTACCTTCTAGGCCTAGTTCCACCGTCTAGACACACACACACGCACACGCCGCGCATGAGCATGCACACACACACACACAACCAACCAACCAACCAAGCGTTACATGAGGCCGTCCGCATGCACCGGCAATGCCTGTACTACTAACAGCAGTACACCCCGGCAATTGTTACGAGGTCTGACCCGTGCACTGGGATGTCTTTCGAATAGCGGGTGACCGACCAGCGCCTGAATCGAGTGGATAGTATCCTTGGTTTGGGGGGGTCGGGGGGTTGCCTCTGAGGCACTGGCATCTAACTAAAGGCTTGCTGACTGTGACTGTGACCACCATCATCATCATTATCTACTTTGTTGGCTGGCTGCTCCCGCATTGGCTGCCATCTCTCTGCAAATACCATTCCACAGGCGTGGGAATCTCGCGAGGGTGAGCCACCCGGGAGGCCGCCTGCGCGCTAGTATCACAGCAAGCTCGGGGACATTCTTCAGCTGGGACTCCGGTGGGGACTCGGCGTACTCCTTCTTGGCCTTGTCAAACTGCGTTGTGACGGCAGTCTTGAACACGTAGGAGTCGAAAATGTCTCGGACATTCTCACGGTAGGAGGTGATGACCCCACCTTGGTAGGGTATCACGTCTGGTCGTCGGTGCATGAAGAGGGCGGCGGTGGCTGGGAACATGGGTTCGGCGGGCGGGGAAGGGGAGGGGGGGGGTTGGAGGAGGCAAGGGGTGAGAAGGATGGGGGTTGGGAGGAATCGGAGGAGGCATGGGGGGGATCAGAGGAGGCGTGGGGGGCAAGGGCGGCGAGAAAGGGGTTTGGGAGGGATCGGGGGAGGCGTGGGAGGGATCGGAGGAGGCGTGGGGGGCAAGGGAGGAGAGAGGGCGGGGTTGGGAGGGATCGGATGAGGCGTGGGGGGCAAGGGGGGAGAGGGAGGGAGGTTGGGAGGGATCGGAGGAGGCGTGGGAGGGATCGGAGGGGGCGTGGGAGGCAAGGGGGGAGAGGGAGCGGGGTTGGGAGGGATCGGAGGGGGCGTGGGAGGGATCGGAGGAGGCGTGGGAGGCAAGGGGGGAGAGGGAGGGGGGTTGGCAGGGGTGGGGGGCGGAGGAGTGGAGGTGGGGAGGCGGCGGACGAGGGATCCAATGAACAACAATCGGTGTTTGTTGATCGTGACGATGATAGGAGTGGTGGGAGGGTGCGCGGCATGTAGCTTGGCAGTGGAGATTTGCTCCAAGGTGTGGCGGGAGGGGGCTTTCAGGCGGCGGAGAAAGCGGTTGTGGGTTACCTCGAGGCGGTGGATGTGAGTTTTGTTTAGCGTCCAGGTTTGGCAGCCGTACAAGAGGGCGGATACAACAAAGGCATTGTACAGGTTGATCTTGGTGGTGAGGGTGATCTCATCTGATTTCCAAAACCGTGGGGTGAGGCGGGTGAAGGCGTACCATGCGGAGCTGATCCGGCGTGATATTTCTTCGTCGAGGATGTTGGTGGGCGGTGGGGGGTCAGGGTCGTCGAAAAGGGGGTAGGTGGGGGGTGAGGCCATGATGCTGCCGAGGTATTTGAAGCTGGAGGTGTGGTGGACCAGGTGGGGGGTAGGGGAGGAGTTGGAGGGGATGGCGATGGGGGTGGTGGTGGGGCCGGTGTGGGCAGACGGGTGGCCGAGGGATTGTGCAACGGTTTTGCTGTAGTTGATCTCAAGCGCGAGGTCAGAGCAGGTGCCGTCGAGGAGGGTGAGCACGGTGCGGAGGGCGTCCTCGGAGAGGGAGAGCAGGGCGATGTCGTCGGCATAGAGTAGGAGGGGGAGGACGGTGGTGTCGTAGTCTTTGCGGGACTCGGGGGTGTGGAGGACGCCGTCGACAACGTAGCCGATTTGGATGCCAGCGTTGGGGATCTGGGCAATCAGGAATCTGATAACGGTGTCGATGTAGACGTTGAAGAGTAGGGGGGAGATGGGGCAGCCTTGCTTGACACCGGTTTCCAGAGGGAAGGGGGCAGAGAGTGCGTCGCCGACGCGGGCACGGGCCGTGGCATCAGAGTAGAGGCTCTTGATGTGGTCGAGGAGGTCAGGGGGTACTCCGCGGTGGCGGAGGGTTTCCCAGAGCGCGGGGTGGTTGACACGGTCGAACGCCTTCGAGAGGTCAGCGTAGGCCACGTGAAGGGGGCGTGAGCACGGTGGGACTCCTCCTGGAGGCGGCGTAGGGCAAAGATGGCGCCAGTAGTGCCTCGGCCGGGCCGGAAGCCGAACTGGGAGGTGTGAAGGGATGGCTCCAGGTGCCGTCCGAGGCGGCCGAGGAGGATGTGGGTGTGGACTTTGCCCGGGACGGGCAGGAGGGAGATGCCACGGTAGGACTTGCAGAGAGTGGTCGGGCCTGAGGATGCGCCCTTGTAGAGGGGGCAGATCTCCGCTTGTCTCCACGAGGTAGGAGTGGTGTTGGTGTCCCAGCATGAGCGGATGATGTCGTGGAGGGCGGAGGCGACGGCGGGGCCGCCGCTCTTGATGAGGGGAGCGGTGATGGCGTCGGAGCCCGGGGAGGTGTTTTTGAGTGCCTTGATGGCGGCCTCAATCTCGTCTCGTGAGGGCTCGGAAGGTGTGGGGGAAGGGGATGGGGCGGCGTGGGCGTGGGCGGGGACGGGGGGGGAGAGTGTGGGGGAAGGGGATGGGGCGGCGGGGGCTGGGGCGGGGGCGGGTACAGGGAGGGAGGGAGGCGTGATGGCAGGAGGGGCAGGGGGGGCAGTGGGTGTGTGGGCCAGGTGGGAAGCCAGGCGGGCGGGGTCGACGGTGGAAGGGAGGGTGTGGAGGGTTTCAAAGTGTTTGCCAAACGCGTTGGCCACGGCCTGCGTGCCAAAGCAGAGGCGGTCGTCGTCGCCGCGGATGGCTGGGGCGGTGGCGGAGGAGGGGCGGTTGACGAGGCGTTGGAGGGCACGGTGGGCGGTGTGGGGTTTGTGGTTGTCGAAGTCATGTTGGATGACAGCGGCATTGGTGTTCCAGTGCGTGTCGGTGTCCGCTCTCAGGGAGGACTTCAGCTCTGTCTGTAGACGCTTGGTCTTCCCGCGGAGAGCATCAGAGAGGGGAGTGTGTCGGGCGTGGAGGGCGGACTCGACGCGGAGGGATTGGAGGTCACGCGCGAGTGACAGGGATTTGTCAGAGAGGGTGAGGTGGGTGGGAGCTTCGGGCGGGCGGCGGCCAAGCACCGCCTTGGCCGCGGTGTGGAGGGCCGCGTTGAAGTGGTCCATCCGCTGGTCCAAGGTGAGGGGAAGAGGGAGGGGTGGCGGGGTGGCGAGGGCGTCCGCGACGGCCTCGGCGTACGCGTTCTGCGTGGCTGGGTCGCGGAGCAGGTCAGTGAAGTAGCGCGGGGGGGGAGGGGGCCGCTGGTGTTCGTGTCTCCAGGTTCTGGAGAAGTGGAGGCGGATGCGGGCGGTGACGAGGGCGTGGTCGGGTGGGGTGACGGTGGGGAGTGGGCGGGTGATGGGGCAGCGGGCGCGTACATCGTGGACAGAGGACAGGTGCGAGCTGCGGACCAGGATGTAGTCCAGGATGTTGCAGTCCTTGCGGTTGCGGCTGTACCAGGTGTATGCGCGCGCTGGGGGTTTGGGGAAGAAAGAGTGGGTGATGGAGAGGCTGTGGGCAGAGCAGAGATCGAGGAGGCGGTGGCCGTTGTCGTTGATGCTCGGCTTGTGGCGGAAGGCGGCGAGGGGGGAGTTGGGGGGGAAGGGGGAGGAGGGGCTGTGGGAGGTGGGGCAGGCGTGTCGGCCTACAGATGGGTGGGTGGTAGAGGAGGCGGCTGTGGTGGTGGCGTTGAAGTCGCCCATCACCAGGATGTAGTGGTGGGCAGGGGTGTGGGTGAGCGCGTCGTGGAGTTGTTCGTAGAACGCGTCCTTGACGGGCCCGTTGTCGGCGGCCTCCGTTGGAGCGTACGCGACGATGGCGGTCATGGGGATGGCGCCGTTGGGGTGGAACCGGAGGACCAGGATGCGGTCGTTGATGGCCGCAAAGCCGGCGTCGGAGGCGCGAAGGAGCATGGCTGTGTCAGGGGATAGGAGTGCCCCGACGCCGTTGGTGTGCGCTGTGCCGCCAGACCATATGAAATGGTAGCCATTCTCCAGGGTGTGACAGCCGGAGCCGTGGTGGCGGACCTCCTGCAGGCCGCAGATGTCGATGTTGTGGGCACCGAGGTAGCGGGCGAGGAGGGTGGGCTGCGCCATGGGGTCGTGGCGCGTGCCGTCGGCTGCACCCCAGAGGGTGCAGCAGTTGTAGGAAGCAGCGGTGAAGTCGTGGTGAGGGTGAAGGAGTCGGGGGCGCGCGACCCCACCGGGGTCGCGCGCAGTAGCCGGAGGGACGGGTGGTGCAGGGTCGGTGGCTAGTCGCCCTGCCCGTCTGGGGGTGCGCTCAGCATCGCCCTAGCGGGCTCGCCGCCGCGGCCTTGGCGCGGGTGTTGCTGGCGGGGCCGGAGGGGGAGGCGGCGGCGGGGGTGGCGGCGGTGGGGGCGGCGGCGGGGCGGTGGCGGGGGAGGCGGCGGGAGCGGCGGCGGGGGCGGGGGAGGCGGCGGCGGCGGAGGGGACAGGGGTCGCGTTGGGGTGGGTGTAGGGGATGGCGCCGGGCTTGGCCTGGCGTGGGGGGTTCCCGGGGGAGGGTCCCGCACAGGAGGGGGGTCCCGCGCCGTTGTGGGCAGCGGCTGTGCCACCGCTGTGGCCCCAGCGTGCGGAGGAGGGTCCTACACACACACACACACACACACACACACACGCGCGCGCGCACACATGCACACACACAATACATGTGGATGCATGCATACAAACGCACCAGCACACAACCAATCAAGCAATCTCACCAAGAGTTGTATTCGTACACATATATATGCTCATGAGCGTGAGTTGCACGCCGACGATGCTCGAACAAGCAACAACAAACAACAAACAACACACACACACACACACACACACACGCGCGCGCGCGTGCACATATGCACACACACAATACATGTGGATGCATGCATACAAATGCACAAGCACACAACCAGTCAAGCAATCTAACTAAGTGTTCATGAGCGTGAGCTGCACGCCGACGATGCTCGTACTAGCAACAACAAACAACACACACACACACGCACGCAGGGCCTCGCACACCCAGAGTGTGGACACACACACGCACACCCAAAGTGTGGACCAAACCCCAGCGCCCCCTCCGCCTCGCTGGTCGCAGCGTTCGTGCCGGGCACCACATACACACACGCACACACACACACACACGTGCACGCAAGCACGCATGTATACACGCACACTCAAAAGTGTGGACACACCCACTTTGCCGCAAACTCCAGCGCTTCCTCCGCCCCGCTGATCGCGTCGTTCGTCCCGGGCACGACAGACACTCCGTTTTCAATCGCGATGCGGCGCGCAGCGGTCTTGTCGCCCATGGCCTGTGGGGGGGGGGCGTGCGTGTGTGTGTGTGTGCGCGCGCTTGGTTAACAGTCTGCCGGCACACACACACACACACACACACAGAAACATACACACACACACACACACACACACACACGGAGTGCGTGTGTTGTGTTCGTGCACGCACACACACACACACATACACACACACATACACACACACACGGCCCGGTGTGCAAGCACACACACGCTCGCAAACGCGCCCACACATGCGCCCCCCCCCCCACACACACACAAACACACCACACATAAGCCCCCCCCCTCCAACACACACACACACACGCACCGTGATAGTCTCCGGCAGCGGCCCCACAAACGTGATGCCCGCCTCCGCACACTTAGCAGCGAACAGGGCGTTCTCAGACAGGAAGCCATATCCGGGGTGGATCGCATCAACCTCGGCTTCGACAGCGACCTGCGTTAGGTGTAGGGTTTGGGGCTTAGCGCTCAGGGTTTCGAGGGGTTTGTAGGGTTGGGGCAGGGGTTCAGGGTTGGGTTAGGTCGCAAGGTAATGTTGTAAGGATCAGCACACAGGAGCAAAGGAGTTGTAAGGGTTGGCACACAGGAGATGTAAGGTTTAGCACACAGGAGTTGAGGAGTTTCGAGTCCAGGAGTTAAGGAGTCTCCCGTGGGTGTGCCTCGTGTATGTGTCACGGTCACGAGCAGCGAGAGCAGGCGTGTGCGTGCGTGTGCGTGCGTGTGCTGGCCGTGGGTGGTGGTGCACGGGGGGGCGTGGGCACACTGCGTTCCAACGCAGTGCACCTGCTGGCAGCGCACCTGCTGGCACACCAGCACGGTTGCGTGTCGCATGCCCCCCCCCCCCCGCATGGCCTGCATGGCCTGGAAACCCTGGCCGATGCATTTCAATCCAATACGCCACCCGCCTTGATGATCGCGTCGATGTCAAGGTAGCAGGACACGGGCGTCTGCTCAGGCGTGCCGACGCAGAAGGACTCGTCGGCCTTGTAGCGGTGCGGCTGCAGACGGTCCACCGGCGAGTAGATGGCTACAGTGCGCAGGCCCAGCTCGGTGCCCGCACGGAACACGCGGATGGCAATCTCACCACGGTTGGCGCACATGATGCGGCGGAAGGGGACCTCCTCGCCCGAGGGCGCCTGCGCGATGGATGCGCGTGAATGGAGCCGTGATTTCTGCATGCGGGCATACGGCTGCCCCAGCACCCCGCGTCCGCTCCGCTCGCGATGTGAGCCATGACTCTAGTTCCATCGCGTGGTGCTGGATTGAGTTGGGGGGCTCTGGGTCCGAGGTTTCCCCCGACAAAACCTCAATAACAACAATTTCTCCGGCGGCGTGTTGTTGCCCTCCCCGTGCATCACTCACCACGATGGGTCGCCTAGCCACGCCCAAACGCGATCCCACACACCCGCTGCGCTGCGCTGCCATTCCCCCTCACCTGCACGGGCAGACTGCCCTCCGATTCCATCGCCCTAACGCTCACGACGCGCTGGCGCGAGGAATACGCCACGCGGATGACAGGCGCGGCATGGCTGAAGGAGGCGCCGATGGCCTGCGACAGCCGGCGAGCTCCAACCTGGGCTGCACCAGACGCGCGCACCACAGAGCCAGATGACTGCCTGGAGGGTCGCTGCACGCAGCGGGGGCCCGATGAGAGCCGCATCTTGCACGAGTGGCGGTCGAATTGTTAAGTTGCGCAAATCGCGCAACGTCGTACCAGTTGAGTGAACTCCACACAACAAACGCTGCTGAAAACAACTACACGATCTAGGCTTATGGATGAACGCTTCAGAATGTGGAAAGTAAAAAATACTGATGCGGCTGCAGACAGGCTGCCTGTGACAATCAGTCCCGGGAGGCCTGCGGGAGGCCTGCGGGGAGACCTGGGGTCGTTTGGGGCGGCGTGGCACTCTGATGCAGGTCTGGTCTGCACCACGTGTGTCAGACCTCAAGTCCCAGAGCCTGGATGCATTCTCAGCTTGTCTGGGCTCACTTGACTGCGCCTCCTCCGAGGGAGGAGGAGAGCGAAGAGACAGTCTGCAGAAGAGACTGGAGACTGGTTGCTGGCTCGACCGGCAGCAGTGGGGGCGGCGACGGCGGCTGTCAGCTCTGCTGCTTCAAGGGGCCCGCAGCATCGGTCGTGGCACGAGCGCTGCTGTTGGCGCCTGTGCTGGGGCAGCGCACGGAGGACTTGCTGACAGTGCGCCAGGCGCTGCTTGCAAGGGCGCTCTCGCCGATGTGCCTCCCCGGTGGCAGCAGCTGGCCGCCCGACCCACCCCACCCTGCATGCACAGCGTGTGTTTTTCGCAGGCAAAGGTCTCAGCCGATGCGGACGACGTGCTGCGGGCGTCCGCTGCCGCTGCTGGCCTGCCTGCTGGCTTCTCAGCAGTGATTTCCTTTTCGGCTCTACACAGCCATTCGGCTGTATTCCGGCTGTAATTTGACCTTGCACACAGCTCAACCCATCCCGTGGATTGTAAGTCTGACAAGCCCGCCGAGCAGAGCGCGGCAACCCGCCGAACAGAGCGCGGCAACAGCTTTCAAATGACCTATGTATGCGGACAAGCGGTCAACGGGAGGTCAACGGTCAACGCGGTCAAAGCAAAATCCGGCTGTGAAATAATTAATTTAAAATCATGAAAAGGAAATCGCTGCTTCTCAGCCTCGGGCGCTTTGAGTCAGGAGCTGCTGTCCACCGTGAAGGGCAGCAGCTCAACGGCAGTCGCTACGATGGCGGAGGAGGGGGGCGGCGAGGCAGCGGCGGCAGCGCCGGTGTGTTGCACTCGGCCGCACTCGCGGACGTGGTGACTGCCGCCAACCTGATGAGCGCCGATACGCCATTCCTCGTGCCCCAGCTGCCACGATCTTTGCAGATCGAGTGGGGCTGGTGCATTGGTAGGGCGGCACGTGCATTGGCGAACACTTGCGACACGCAGCAGCTCGGCCCAGTGTTGCCCGCCATGTACCGTGATGCCACGCAGCTGCCCGGCTCAGCTCCGGCTCCAGATGGCGCGGACCTGTACGAACGCGGAGGCGCGTTCCTACATGCCGCAGGCGGGCGGGCGCGCACGTCCCCTGGGCGTGCACGACCCTTGGGTGTGTACCACCCCTGCACCCCAGTGGCTGAGTGTGTGCACCACGCATCCCGGTCTGCCTCCGACTGCCGCTGGGATTCGCGGGTCTGCGGGGTCCGTAAGATGCCACTTTAGACACACACACTTGGAAGTCGAGACTTGTAAGGAAGTTCTATTGTTGTAGCGAGTAGCATTTCGTCGGGTGTGCACGCATGTGGGGTGTGCACACAGCCATGTAAGGCCCGACTTGAAGCGACGACACAGTGCCTTCACACATCATGCAGTCGCCTCGGGTCGAGTGGCGCGCCCCGTCTGAACGCCCCTACTTCTTCAGCTTGTCGACTGTTGACTTGCCCAACGCAACTGTCGGCCATACGGCGCACACCCACACAAACAGCCATTTGATGGTGGAGTTTACAGTCGTGTGTCACGCACCTACCGGCAGCGTATTTGACCTTGCTCGGCGTGTAACGCCCGAGCGCTACAGACGGGTGGCTGGCTGCTGGTGGTGGGGGGCTAGTGGGTTGGGGACCTAGACAGGGCACTCGGCCCCCAGATCTGTCCCCTCCCCGTGGGGCACGGCCGGGGTTCACATGCCTGTGGGATCATTTCCCCTAGACCTCCACCGTAGCGGCAGCAGAGGCATTTAATGTTGACCTTTGCGCTCAGGGCCTGTGCGAGTCGACCTTGTTACGCCTGCTGCGCTGATGCCCCCCAGCATGCAGCCCGCGACCCACAGAACTGACGTGCTCCTGCACCACTTCAGCCACTCGCCCGTGCTGCGCACGCATCGCGAGCCAGCTGATTGACAGCAGGGTTAGTCACCGAGGGGGGGGGCGGCGCCGCCGCACTGCCGCTCCCGCTTCATGCAAAGATGGCTGCGGGCATTGGCAATGGGTTGTTTGGTGCGGGCGCTGGTGCTGGCAGTGGCGCTGGCGATTTTGTCAAGCGGCCGGGCGATCACGCGGCGTCTTCCGCTGAGCTGAGCTCCGAGGGCCGGCGGCTGCGCGATCCGTGTGCGGCCACGGAGCTTGCGTGTGTGTGGCCACGCAGCTCGCTTGTGCGCTCCTGCTGCACCTGCACCTGCATGGACTGCTGCCGCGCAGCTCCTCGACCCCCGCCATCGTGTGAATTGCAGCTGACACTGAGCATCGGAGCAGGCGGCGGCGGCGCCGGTGGCACGGTGACATGGTGGGCTGTGCGGTGCACGGTGTGTGCGCGGTGTGTGGTGCGCGGTGTGCACGGTGTGCGGAGTGCGGTGTGCGCGGTGTGCGGAGTGAGCGGTGCGGTGTGCGGTGTGCGGTGTGCGGTGGGGCGGTGTGCGATGGGACGGTTGGTTGTGCGGCAGGGATGCTGCCTTGATGCGCTCAAACTTGACGATGACTGGTGGGTGGCTTTAGTTTGGCACAGAGGAAGAGGAAGACGGAAAGAGAAGCAAGGCAGACAGAGAGGGAGATGCAGAGAGACGAAGGGAAGGAGAGAAAGAGAAACGAAGAGACGGAGGGACAGACACAGAGATGTGTTAAGAGGGAGAGACAGAGACGGCGAGACGGAGGGGCCGCAGCTGTGCCTCGTGGAGGACGGTTTGCAGGCTCACAACGATGACGATGCGCCGCCGGGCACGGCCTCCAAGGAAGGCCCAGTCAGTGGGCACAGAAGACTACTTGGGAGAGACAGGGAGACGACAGCAAGCACTGCTATGCTATGCTGTACTTGTGTGGTGGATGTGCTTGTGCGACGGCCCGTGTGATCTACCACACGCTCGTACCCCGGCGTGGCGGTGGTGGACTGCGTGTGCAGCTAGCTCGTGTGCGGTGCGCCCAGCACATGCGCCAGAGCTCTCCAGAGAGCTCCCGCAGGAGCCAGTCACACGTGCAGGCAGTGGCCCCAACACAGCACGGATGACAGCGTTCAGGGCCATGCAGGGCTCCCAACCAGGGTCCCAACCAAACCCCAGCCAGCCCTCAAACCCAGTCATTCCAGACACCCCGCCACTCCTCACCAGTTGGCGTTGCGTGGCGTGCATACGTGGCCACCACGTCTCTGCATCATATGACACATCAGAGCAGCAGCTGGCGAGCTGATGCTCGCATTTTCACGCAGCAACAGCTGCGGTACTCGCTGCCCCCCAGCACGCAGCACCAGCGTGTGGCCGGTGCTGCTGGGCGTTGCTTCATGCGGCGATGGAGAGCATGCACAGCACAGGGCTGCCCCATGCAACGCATGCATCAGCAACACATGAGGGGTCCTTCAGGCCCCTGGAGGATGTGTGCGTGCCCCTCGTGGTGGTGTTGGCGTGGGTGTGGCGCAACCATCGCGCTGAGCCATCGCGCTGAGCGGAGTTGCCTCGGCTCTCGGAGCTGACTAGGAGGCGTGGCGGGAGCTGCCGGCCTGTCCGCTCACCTGGTGGTGCTGGAGACCACCAGTGCATCACTCCACGTTCTGTGGCAGTGCGGATGGGGCGCTGTGGGAGATGGGGGGCTGGCTGGAGTGTGTCCTCAACAGCAGCACACATGTAACCTGCTTTCCCTCGCAGCCCTTCATTCCACAGTCATCCAGACTCACCACCAACAACAACAACGGTCGCTACGCATCTTCTTGAGGCGCCTCGACCACGCCATCCGGGCACATTCCGCGAGACAGGGCCCCGCTTCTCCGCCATATTACATGCTCCATGGCAGTACTACGCAGCGCTGAGTGAGCAGGAGGAGCAGGCGCCCATACGAGGGGCGCGTGAGAGGGGCGGGCTCGGCAGAAATGGCTTATTTCAGTGCTCTGACCGTGGCCACGCCCACTCTCGCAGCCTACGACAGCAGGTGGGGACGAGTGATCTAGTTTCAGGAGGCCAGGGCGTGAGGAGGCCGTGTTGGGAAGAAGGCGCATATGGTGGGCAGGGTCGGTGTTCAGAGTCGGTCGATCGACGCCTGCGCTCCAGCCTACAGCAGCAGCAGCAGCAACAGCAGCAGCAGCAGCAGACGGCGGGAGGGGGGCGCAGGAGCAGCAGGCGGGCGGGGCCATGGCCTGCGTTTTTTCTCCCTAGCCTTGCATGGGGGGGAGGAGAAGCGCGAACGAGTCGCACACGCGCCTGACTTGCGCCTGACACACACGCACACACGCCCCGTGCTCCCCCCACCCGCTCCCCCCTGCTCCCCCATTTGCAGCAATGTCCTGGACTGCCCTATGACGCAGGGCACCTTGCCCTCGGCCCTGTGGTCGTGCGCGGCGCCTACGCCTGCCAACGTTGTACGCACATGTTTACACACACACACACATACACACACACACCTCCCCCCCTCCCCTTTCCCCCTTGCAGACCTCGGTGGCCATGCTGATCTTTGATCACGCCTGTGCCCGCGTGCCTGCGCCTGACGCGCGCGACTGCCCCCTTCCCCTCCCGCAGACCACGACGCGACGCCCGCGCGCCAACGCTAAACACACATAACACACACACACATACACACACACACACACACCGCGCCCCTCCCCTGCACCCCCTCCTCCTTCTCCCCCCCCGCCCCCCTTCTCCCCCCTTTGTGGTGGTCTGCTTCTGCTGCTTGGCATCATACCTACGCCTAACACACGGACCCTCGTGCTCCCCCACACCCTTCCCCCTCCACCCCTCAACGACGCCTGCGCCTGACGCACACACCTGCCACCCCCCCTCCCCCCTCCCCGCCCCTCCTCTGCAACCCCCTCCCCCCCTCCTCCCCTGCTCTCCCCCCCCATGCAGACCTCGGCGGCCTTGCTGCTGTTTGACCATCGAGCCTGCGCCGGCGCGCCCAGCCTTCCATGCCCGCCTGAAGCGCCTCCCAACTCTGCATCCCTCCACCCCCTTGCGCCTCCCAACTCTGCTCCCCCGTAAAGCCCCTAAACCCAAAGCCCTAAACCCTAAACCCTAAACCCTAAACCCTCAACTCTAAACCCCAAACCCCAAACCCTAAACCCTTAACCCTTACCCCCCTAAACCCTGAACCCTGAACCCTTTACCCTCACCACCCCCTTCAGTCATCGGCGGCCGTGCTGCTGGCGCGCCTGATGTGCCAGCGCAGCAGTGCCTGACATGCATCCCCCCCTGGCGCCCCCCAACTCGTGCCCCCCCCCCTACTTCAGTCATTGGCGGCCGTGCTGTTAGTGCGCCTGATGCGCCCGCGCACCAGCACCCGACCCGCCTCCCTCCCCTGGCTACCCCACACGCAAGGCACACGCCCCCAAGGCCTAACCGCCCCCCCCCCCTGCCCCCCCCCCCATGCAGTCATCAGCATCATGGCCAAGGTCAAGGTGGTCAACCCGATGGTGGTCAACCCGATGTCCACCTCGAGCTCAACGTCTTGAGGTGGGTGGCGACCTCCATGGGGGCGGGGGGGTCTGAGGTGTGTGTGTGTGTGTGTGCGTGTGTGTGTGTGTGTGTGCGTGTGTGTGTGTGTGTGTGTGTATGTGTGTGTGTGTGTGCGGAGTGTGTGTGCGTGTATGCACGCTGACGCCCCACTGGTCAACGTGCGCGTTCTACGCGAGTGTCTCTCTCTCTGTTTGTCGGGGAACTTGGGCTGCGCCCATGCTCTTTGCAGAGTGGGGGCCCCCAGCCAGCAGTAGCCGGCCATCTCAGTCAGGTGCTCATGCTCTATGCGCAGAGCACGGTCGTAAATGCCGTTAGAGGCGTCTCTGACTGCAACATCCAGGATCATGTCGGTCGGTCGGTCGGTCGGTCGGTCGGTCGGTCGGCCGGCCGCCCGCCTGTCTCTCTTTCTCTCTCTCTCTCTCTCCCACTCTCTCTCTCTCTCTCTCTCTCCCTCTCTCTCTCTCTCTCACACTCTGTCGCACTCTCTCTCTCTGCATGCGCGCGTGCGCACTGTGTGTGTATGTGTGTGTGTGAGTGTGCGCGCGTGTGCTCTCGCAGACGCTGCCAACCCTAAAACCCTAAAACCTGAAACCCTTACACCCCCCAAAACGAAGCCCGAAGCCCGAAACCCAATGCCTTAAACCCCAAATCCCAAGCCCATGTGTGTGTACGCTCTGTGTGTATGTGTGTGTGTGTGTATGTGTGTGTGTGTGTTTGTGTGTGTGTGAACGAGCGCTCGCAGCACAGCTGCGGGTTAAGGTTTTGAGGTGCTCCAACGTGTGTGCCTCCGCCTTGCGATCCGCATCACACCCCAGCACCCCACACCTCCACACCCGCCCATACTCTGCAGGTGGGCAGGAAAAAGGTCAACGTTCCGGCCTGGCAGGTCAAGCACGCTGCCAGACTCGGCCGCAATGCGGACGCTGTTGCCCGCATGGCGCGCATGGCGGACGCACACACCAAGGTGCGTTGCTGTTGCCTCTGGAAGTGGTTGAGAGTCGTGAGACGTGCATAGCTTACAGATTACAAGTGCCCTGCGTGGTGCCGTGTGCAGGTGGTGTGGAGGTATGAGCAACAAGATATCAGGATGTGACACCTGCACCGCTTGCAACAGAGCCTAAACCCTGAACCCTTGACCAACTGTGCATCGTCACATGTGCAGACGCAAAATTTCTTCGAACGTTCATGCATGCAATACTAGTGCAGCGCAGCCCCCCTTGCACCACACACCACCACACACACACGTCCACAGCGGGCGCTCTGATCTGTTGCGCGAGGCGTGCAATTGAAAGTCCCGATAGGGCCCCACATGCGCGCCACCCTGCCCCAGCCACGCACCACTGACGCCTGCTGCACACGCCTCCTCCCTCTTTGTCCCTGTGCGCAGGCAACCGTGATGGAGCGTGGCCTCGAAGTCATGTTCGGGACTGGAGCCCTGAGGCGGCGGCGCTGGCCCAGGCATGCGAGCAGGCAGCAGCAGAGGCAGAGGCGGCTGCGGTCGCGCAGCGGGAGCGCGCAGCGGTGGTGATCCACGCAGCATGCCGCGGCATGCAGGTGCGTGCGCGGCTCGCACGCGAGTGGGCAGCGGCAGGCGCGACTGCGGTCGACGCCGTCGGTTCCGCCGACTCTTCGACGACCGCCAGCAGCGCACTCGATGACAACGCGCCCGGCGCCGCCATCCTCGCTGCCGCCGCCATCACGCCCGCCCCCGCTGCCGCCACCGCGCACGGCAACAACGCGCTCGGCGGTGCCGCGTCCGCTGCCGCGCCGTGCCTGGGGTCGTCGTCCCTCAGTCGCCGCCCTCGCCTGCGTCGCTGAAGGCTGCCGCCGCTGCCATCGGCGCACGTGCTCAGCTGCTCGCACAGCTCAACCGCGCGCTCAGCGGTGCCTCTTTGTTGCCCTCGGCTGTGGCGCTCAAGGCCGCTGCCGTCGCCTCGCCGGCCGCGCCTCGCTCGCCCACTGCACCGTGCTCGCTCGACAGCTCCGGCACCGGCTCCGGCACTGGCACCAACACCGGCACCAGTACCGACCCGACCGTCCCATCATGCGAGTCGGCATCCTCGGCTGGGCCGTGCCCGGCTGCATCGTCCCCGACTGACCTGTCTGCGGGCGCCGCGCCGCATGCCGGCATGCCTGCGGCTGTGCCATCCGCTGCACCGTCTCCGGCCGCTGCGCCAGCTTCGGACTCACAGCTTCGATGGATCAAGGAGTTCCGTCGTGGTGCGCGGCAGATGGTCTACACCACTCCAAAGGTGTCCATCGACCAAGTTCAGATCCTCGGCAGCCTCGGCAAGGGAGGCGAGGGCATGGCGTTCAAGGTGTGTGTCGACGAGAGCCCGCTCGCGACCAAGTTCGCTGCGGACCCTCGGGAAGAGTACGCGACAGATTTGGATGGGTACCGCATGGTGCAAGAGGCGGTGACGATGTACAACATCCACAAGAACGCGCGCGACCAGGGGATCGACAGTGTGCGGGTCATCGGCTTCACGATCGACCTCATGGATGGCACCCTGGAGAGCATGCTCTCGTGAGTGCATCGCGTGCAAGCGGTATGCGCGCATGGCTGGCCCTCCCCCCGCGATCTTTGTTGCCAAGGGGATAGCAGTGTCTATGCACCCAACTGCTTTGCACACCTGCTGCTTTGCACGCCTGTCGCTGACCACACTGCATGTGCTGACCCGCTGCGTTGTACACCTGCTGCTTTACACACCTGCTGCTTTACACACCTGCTGCTTTGTACACCTGCTGCTTTGCACACCTGCTGCTTTGAAAACCTGCTGCTTTGCAGACCTGCTGCTTTGTACACCTGTCGCTGACCACACCATGTGCGCTGACCTCCCTCCCCACCATGCTGCAACAGGAACGAGGTGCTCAGCGTGCCCACCCTGTTGACGATCATGTGCCAGAAGTGGAAAGCACTCTCCGTGCTGCAGGCCACTGGCGTCGAGCACCAGGACCTCAAGGCGCCCAACATGCTCATCAAGAAGGTGGACGGGCGCATCGTCGTCAGGCTGGCCGACTTCGGAATCTCAATGCTGCTGGGCCAGCTAGTCTCCGGCGGCAACGGCCCGACCGACTTCCAGGCCCCGGAGCACGCCGCCGCGCGGCGCGATGTCGGCGCCGACGTCCCGGTAAGCACCCATCTCTGCCGCCGTAACTGCCGCAAGCAGTTGATTTCACTCTTTGAAACTCAAAAGTCGAATTCAAAGGCAGGTTCACTCGAGAGCTACTCGCCTGTCAGCGCCACCACAAGCGCCCGACGCTGCGCGCCCCCGCACGCATGCAAACTCCAACAGCCGGCGCACTGCGCGTGCTCACCCTTGCAATCGCAGGCGGCGAGATCCATGGCGGTGTTCGTGATGACCATGGTGAACCTGGAGATGCTGGTCAGCAAACTCGACCCCGCGCATGCACGGCACTTCTTCGAGTGCCGCCGCAGCAGCTGCGGCATGGGCTCGGACGTCGTGAGTGCTGCGCTGGCGCGGGCGTGCGACGCGATGCCCGGCCACCTGTCGTCGGTGTTCAAGCGCTGCCTCGAGCTCGACCCGACGCTGCGCCCCACCGCACGCAAGGTGTGGGCAGAGGTTGGGCGGGAGCTGCTGCGGCAGCAGCAGCAGCAGCGGCCGCAGCAGCAGCGCGTGGTTGAGGAGGAGGGGCAGCAGCAGCAGCAGCGGCCGCAGCTGCTGCTGCAGAAGATTCTCCAGCAGCGGCAGCAGCAGCAGCAGCAACAGCAGCGCGTGGTTGAGGAGGAGCAGCAGCAGCAGCAGCGGCCGCAGCTGCTGCTGCAGCAGATTCTCCAGCAGCGGCGGCAGCAGCAGCAGCAGCAGCAACAGCAACAGCAGCGCGCTGTTGAGGTGGCCGCCGCGCTCGCCTACGCAGAGCGCGAGGCCGCCATGCTCGCGATGCTGGGGCAGCAGCAGCTCGACAAGGCAACGCTCCCACAGCGCGCTGAGAGGGCCGCGGCCGAGCAGCAGCTCCCGGCACTGCGCCAGATCGTTGTCATGGCACAGCTGGCGCGCGAGGCCGCCGCGCTCGCGATGCTGCGGCAGCAGCAGTGCGACAAGGCAACGCCCCGACAGCGCGCTGAGAGGGTCGCGGCCGAGCAGCAGATCCCGGCATTGCGCCAGATATGTGTCGTGAAGCTGGGCTGTGGCTGCGGAGGGCGGTGGACGGTTGGCGGTGGAGGCTGTGGCTGTGACTGTGGGCTGTGGCTGTGGCGGTTGAGGGCTGTGGGTCGTGTTTGTGAGCTGCGGCTGTGGGCTACGGCTGGGGGCTGCGGCTGGGGAGGGCTGTGGGCTGTGGAGGCGCTGTGGACGGTGGAGGCGCTGTGCAACTCAGCACCGCGCGCCGTGGCGTCCGGATGTTTTGATTGCGGATTGCAGATTGCGGATTGCGGACTGAGAATTGAGTATTTTTGCGATTGAGAATTGCGGATTGAGAATTGAGCATTGAGCATCAAGGAATGAGCACTTAGATTGAGGACCGAGGGTTTAGGAGAAGACGAGACCGCGCGGGCTGTGTAACAGCCGACCATAGAGGAACCCGTGTCCTAGAAAGTTGCTGATCATGCAGACCTAGAGCCACAAAATTCGGAAGCGCGCGCAATGTTACGCCCGGCTCGTCGAACCACACAGCGCGCATGGCCCCATAAACTGACCAAGGAGCTCCTGTTGAGTCGGCCCACTGTTTGGGGAGGGAGCCTGCATGCTGGTGGCAGCTAGAGGGGGCCTACTGGGAGCTGTAGGCGACGAGGAGGCTGGAGGGAGGCGGGAAGCCCGGGCGGGGAAAAGGGGAGGTGGCGTGGGAGTCCGTGAATGTGAGCGTTTTTTTACAAACACATCCGGGCGGTTCCGTTCTCGCTGTGGCTTCTTCTCATCAATCTCGCCCCTTAGCGCCAGGGCCCATCAACGCGCAACGACGGCTGCGGCCAGCACGTGCCCCTCCCTCCCCCCGCTGCGTGCTGTGGCTACTAGCCTAGTCGGCTACTCCAAACGCCGCCCCCTCGTCAACGATGATGCCCCCTTGAACTATTCCCACCAAAGATGGCCTCGTGTCAATGCTACCTGCCGGCCACCCCTCCGTCAACACCATCACCGCCCTCAAAGTGCAGCGCCCTCAAAGTGCAGCGCCCTCAAAGTGCAGCGCCCTCAAAGTGCAGCGCCCTCAAAGTGCAGTGACCGCGTCAGAGCCCTTCACATACTCGATCGCCTCTGTGCAGATGCCGGTCATCGATGAGTCGGGGCCGTACACCTGTGTGGTGTTGGTGCAAGGGGGGGGGGGGTGAGTGGGTGTTGGTGCAAGGGACGGGGGAGGGGGAGGGGGGGCAGGTGGCGGTTGACGTAGCACAAGGCCACTGAATACATGCAGCCACACGCGGCCACATCTCGCAGCCACATCTCGTACACAGTCCCCACGCTCCCCCCCCTCCCCCACTCACAGACCCCCCCCCCCCCCCCGCAAAAACCCACGGAGGATGTTGTCCCTCATCACACGGTGGAAAGCTTCCCGTGGGACCAGCAAAGGGGGGGGGGTCCACTGCCAGTGTGACTGAACCCTCAAAACAGGGCTCCCCAACTTTAGCTCACTCCCTGGGCCCCCCGCCCCGGTCCCCGCACGCTCATCGCGTTTGTAATAATCCAAACGAGCTCCCCTGCGTCGGTGGGGGAGCGGAGTGAGCCCAGGGCGCGGAGCGCGGACCTGCCCGTCAGCGCGACACCCGCCGTCGCGACAACGTCGCCCGCAGCCTACTCCGCGGCTGACAAGGCATCTGGCATACTGACCCCCCCCTTTGAAAGACCAGTTGATAGCCAGGATGCACGGCTATCCATCCCGCGCGTTGCGGTGGGGCGGGCGGGCCCGACATCACCCGTCGTTTGGGTCGTTTTGGGTGGAGGCGTGGGGACTGTGCATATCGCTACTGTCCCTTCTGATACACACTGATCAGTAGCCTCTGCTGCCGCTACGGTGGAGGTCAAGGGTACACGATCCCGCAGGCTTGTGAACCCCGGCCGTGCCCCAACGGGGAGGAGTCAGGTCTGGGGGCCAAGTGCCCTGTCTAGGTCCAGCCCCGACCCACTAGCCCCCCACCACCAGTAGCCAGCCACCCGTATGTAGCGCTCGGGCGCTATACGCCGAGCAAGGTTGAATGATGATGATGATGGATTTTATAGTCTGTATGTGACACCAGTAACGATGTATAAGACCTGCGTCGGCGCTAGCGCCCGACACCTAAAACTCAGTTTCTGTTTTGTTCTCAAGGGCTGGCGTACACCCAATACCAGTGGAATTTAGCAGGGCATCACCCTGACCTCGCCTGTTAGATGTGTCACACTTGACTGTAAAATCCATCATCACCATCATCGCAGCCACTGAATTATGCATAGCGTCCGTGCGGTTTGCCTCTGCGAATAAGTATCGTTCTTTGCCCCCCCCCCCCCCCCCCCCCCCCCCCCCGAAGCTGAGAAACCAATAGACATCGTCAAAAATCGTGATTTTGGGCGTCAAAACGTCTAGAAACGACCCCTGCAATCGCATAAAACGACTCCCCTATTTTCGACCCCCCCCTGCCCCCCCCCCCGCCAAGGCAAACAGTATGGGCGGTAGCGTGCCGCACCTGGATAGGGATGCCGATCTCGCCGCCAAGCTTGCGCATAAGCTCGAGGCCCTTCTGGTAGTTGGGCCCGCCGCGGCGAACAAAGATGCGCACGTGCGCGGCCTTGAGCGCCTCAGAGCGCTCGCGCAGCGCAGAGATGATGCCCTGTGCGCGTGCGTGTGTGCGTGTGTGTGCGTGTGTGGCCACCAAGCTGCACATGTTTGTGCGCACGTGCGCGGCCTTGAGCGCCTCGGAGCGCTTGCGCAGCGCAGAGATGATGCCCTGTGTGTGTGCACGTGTGTGTGTTTGTGTGTGTCTGCGTGTGTGTGTCTGCGTGTGTGTGCGTGTGTGTGGCCACCAAGCTGCGTGTGTGTGCGTGCGCACGTGCGCGGCCTTGAGCGCCTCGGAGGGCTCGCGTTGCGCAGAGATGATGCCCTGTGCGCGCACGTGCGTGTGTGTGTGTGCGTGTGGCCACCGAGCTGCGCATGTGTGTGCGCACGTGCGCGGCCTTGTGCGCCTCGGAGCGCTCGCGCAGCGCTGAGATGATGCCCTGAGCGTGTGCGTGTGTGTGTGTGTGTGCGTGTGTGTGGCCACTGAGCTGCATGTGCATGTGCGCACGTGCGCCGCCTTGAGCGCCTCGGGAGCGCTCGCGCAGCGCAGGGATGACGCCCTGTGCACGCTCAGCAGCACGCACCCACGCCTCCCCATGCACAGAAACTAGCAATGAGAAAGCCACCTGAAACGTCGCCGCGACGTTCGTGAAGTTTGCGATCCCGTCCCCGACCAGCAGCCGCGTGCCCGCCCCCTCCCCAAACACAGAAACAAGAACGTTTTGCGTACCAGAAACACACGTATTCCACACCTGGGATGTTTCCCCCACACCTCACATGCACCTCCCACACCTCCCACACACTCGTTTCTGTCACCTGGAACGTCGCTGCGACGTCCGTGACGTTTGCGATCCCGCCCCCCATCAGCAGCCGCGGGCCGCACCCCTCCCCACAGACAGAACAACAAACAAACGAATTCCACACCTGTGACGTTTCCCCCACACCTCCTCTTCACCTCGCACACCTCCCACACATTCATTACCCCGAAGAACGAAGACTCGGGATTGCCCGCAGCGGAATTTGAAAAGGCGTCCGTGATTCTGAGATCCGCGTCGCCTAAGATTTGACTCACCTTGCTGCCCCCCCGGCCTGCGCCAGAAAGTCGAGGCTCAGATAGGCCAAGCGTAGGTTAATAATAGCCCATCGCGTACCTGGAACGTCGCCGCGACGTCCGTGAAGTTTGCGATCCCGCCCCACATCAGCAGCCGCGGGCCCGCACCCCTCCCCACAGACAGAACAACAAACAAACGAATTCCACACCTGGGACGTTTCCCCCACACCTCCTCTTCACCTCGCACACCTCCCACACACTCGTGGGAGAAGAGTGCGATATATTTTACCTGGAACGTCGCCGCGACGTCTGTGAAGTTTGCGATGCCGCCCCCGATAAGCAGCGCGCGCCCGCGCCCGTCCGGCAGGCTCGTCGCGCAGTCGAGCACCGTCTTGGCGTACGCGTACGTCTCGCCGGTGTTGGGGGCGCCGCTGTTGAAAGAGAGAGTGTGGGTGCATGTGGTTACGTGTGTGTGCGTGTGTGTGTGTGTGTGTGTGTGCGCGCGCGCCGTGCATTCGAGCACCGTCTTGGCGGACGCATGCGTCTCGCCGGTGTCGGGGGCACCGCTGTTGAGAGAGTGTGTGTGTGCGTGTGTGTGTGTGCATGTGTGCATGCGTGCGTGTGTGTGTGTGTGTTAGACGAGTGCCCACCCGCCATCGATAGGGCCCGTATGCAGGCCTCTGTAACGACATCGCCGTTATCTATGTGACGATCTGGAATGGAATGTGTGTGTATGCGTGTATGTATGTGTGTGTGTGTGCATGTGTGTGCGTGTGTGTGTGTGCATTCGGAAGGCGGAGTACGCTGTTTGTTAGGTCGCACACACGACTGCAAAGTTTACCATCATCTCACCCTATCTCACTCCCACCTGCACGTTTTATCTCACGCACTCTATCTCACTCTACCTCCCATACTCCCACGCAATCTGTCCGTCTCTGCTCACTCTTTCTGACTGCCATCCCACTCTGCTCACTCCCTCACCTGTACCCCAGCTTGTGCTATCTCACTCTATCTCACTCTACCCCACTCTATCTCACTCTCTCAGCTATACTCCCCATAGTTCCCCGGCTTGTGTGCAAGCCTGAGGTCTCCGACCGCCCTACCAAAATCCCAACCTCTGATCCGCGCAAGTGAATGCGGTCATAACGTCTGAGACTGTCCGGGGTGCGCCTGAGGCGGTGGTGGGCGCCCGAGGCGGTCGGTGTGGCGCCTGAGGCGCTTGGGATAACGCCTAAGGCGACGCCTGAGGCGGTTGGGATAACGCCTAAGGCGACGCCAGAGGCGATCATGGGTGCGCCTCAGGCTACGCCTGATCCGCGAAAGTGAATGCAACGCCTGAGGCGCTGCCTCAGGCGTTGTGAATGTGGTGAGGCCGCGTCTGATGGCCTGCCCTGTTACTCTCACTCCCCCGCCTGCACTCCCTACCTCACTCTCACTTTACCTCACTCTGCTCACTCTGTCTCGCTCACTCTTTCACACTCTTTCTCACTCTTTCTCACTCTTACCTGTACTCTCCGTAGTCCCCCAGCTCGTGCGCAAACCCCAGTTCAACGACCGCGTTGGAGCGAAGGCCCAGCATGCTGTTGCGCAACAGCGATGACGGCTTGCCTCCCGTTACTCTTTGACTCATTGCTACTCTTTCACTTCCTTGCAATCTCACCCGCACTATCTCACTCCATGTCACTTTTTCTCAAACGCACCTACCGCACTCGACCCATCCCACTCCCAACTCTAAACCCAATCTTACTATCCCCACTCTTGCTCACTCTGCTCAATCTTTCTCACTCTATCTCACTCTCTCACCTGTACTCTCCGTAGTTCCCCAACTCGTGGGCAAACCCGAGGTCACCGACCGTGTCGGTGTAGATAACCGACGCGCCGCCGCCGGCAACCATGAGCCACACACGGCCGGCGGGGTTGAGCACCTGTGCGCGGGCAGCAGGTGTTGTTCAACGATTCAGAGTGTGCGCTCAGTGCTTCCTCGGAGAGGCTGTATACCGCCGTCGGCAGCATGGACGCAGTAAAGAACAACTGGCTCAAGGCCACCCGACCGCTGGGAATCGCCGCACAAAAAGGCGTTTTGTTGCCCCACGGAAAGTGTGAAATCGACAATTTCACATTTATTTGAACGGTGCCTCCAGCCACTGGCGGCCGGCGGTAACAAATGAATCCACCAGAATCTATCCAGGCAACACGGTGTGCGCTTCTCCGAAAAAATAAAGGACCAGGCGCGACTGACCCAGTGGGGAGCCACAATGCACGGCTCCATCTTGAGAACTCAGCGTGACGACAAGATCCAGGGAGATCCAGCGGGATCCAGGGAGATCCAGCAAGATCCAGTGAGGTCCGTTACTTTTACTGTTACTGTTACTGTCACTGTTGACCTGCACCCACCCGTGAACGTGAGATAAGCACCGGTCGCCTCGTCCATCGCCATGACGCCCTCCTCTACGCATGCGCGAGCGCGTGCGTGTGTGCGCCACGGCCCCACGTATATTCAAACCATCCCCAACTCGGCTGTGATCTCTAATGAGATCCAAGGAGATCCACCAAGGACACCCAAGGACACCCAAGGAGATCCAAGGGGATTCAAGGAGATTCACCAAGGAGATCTAAGGAGATCCCGACCCCGACCCACCGTGAACCTGAGCGAAGCGCCGGTCGCCTCGTCCACCCCCTTCACGCCCTCCTCTACGCATGCGCGAGCGTGTGCGTGTGTGCGCCATGCCCCCAAGTATATTCAACCAGCCGTGAAACCATAACTTGACTCTCGTCTCAGACGAAATCCAAGGAGATCGTGACCCCCACCCACCGTGACCTTGAGCGACGCGCCGGTCGCCTCGTCCATCCTTTTCACGCCCTCCTCTGCCATAAAACAAGGCCCATGCGCTCAATGCCTCGTGCCCCCTTGACACCGGGCTGGAAAGCCGATGGCCCTGTTTCTGCCCCGATGATCTGCACCCACCGTGAGCTTGAGCGGCGCGCCGGTCGCCTCGGCGCCCTCCTCGACGCATGCGCGAGCGTGTGCGTGTTTGCGCCATGGCCCTCTACGTATAGTCAAACCATCCCCAACTCGGCTCTAGTCTCTGACGAGATCCAAGGAGATCCAAGGAGATCCACCAAGGAGATCCAAGGAGATCCCGACCCCGACCTACCGTGAACTTGAGCGACGCGCCGGTCGCCTCGTCCATCGCCATTACGCCCTCCTCAGCGGGCGTGAGCATGCGCCCAAACGGCAGCGGGAACTCGGCGTCGAGCCACCTGCGCGCCGTTTGTGTGTGCCAGGTGTGTGGTGTGTGTGTATGTGTGCGTGTGTGTGGTGCGTGCGTGCGTGCGTGTGGTCGATTTTACAGTCTTGTTGGACGCCTTTAATGGCGTATTAGACTTGTGCTTGCGCACTCAATCCCTGAGGCAGGCAGATACTATCACCCGCACTAGTCCACTCAGTGGATACACATTGACTGTGTCCATCCCACTAGCTCTAGTACGGTCGCGCATGCGTCTCAGTTCAAGCAGCCAGCCTGGCCACCCTCCTCCTCCGTTCATCATGTGGCGCACGCCCGACATGCCGCCAGCCTCCATGCATAGCGCTTGCGTTGCGAGGGCGCTTGCTGCCAGTGCACCTCCGTCGTCATGTGTCTCATGCAAGTGAGATTCGCCCTGCATGGAGACCCTCCATGCAGGTCACTAAAGTGCCCCGCGATTCATGCCGTAGCTGCAGTCCGTAGGCCGAAGCCGTCGCCGCAGCCGATGTCAGTAGCCGTGGCCGTAGCCGTGGCCGATGCAGATGCAGATGACCAGAGGGCGGACGTCTAGCCGATGCGATGTGAGTGCAGATGCAGGGTGTCCCTGGCCGTAGCCGAAGCCTTAGGCGATGTCAATCAATAGCCGATGCCCATAGCCGGTGCCCTGGCTGTAGCGTAGCTGCAGCCTCTGCCCGGTGCCGGTGCCCGTGGCTGCATGGGGGTACCGACGATGGCGGTGCCGACTTCTGCCAGCAGCCTGCCCTCCGTCCCCGCATGCCTCGCAGTTGCCTGCCTTATGACGCCGTGTCTCAAACAGCCACTAGCGCACTGGATCAGGGCTAATCGGCGACATAGCCGATTTTCCAAAACCCAGAGTCGCTCACGCTGCAGCAGCACCCTGTCAGCCCAGTTGGTCCGCCATTGGCGGCGTCGGGGCGGGAGCCCCCGACGATTTTGTGTGTGTGTGTGTGTGTGTGCGTGTGCAGTTGGTGTGCCCGGTGTGTGTGTGCGTGCGTGTGTGTGTGTGTGTGTGTGTGTGCGCACGGGACAGCACAGGGGCAAGTGGCGTGGGGTGTACACACACAGATTTATAGTCGAACACGCACTTGGTGCGTCGCACACGACTGTGAAATCCACCACCAGGAGGTGGAGGAGCGGGGGTTGAATTACGAGGCAAATACAAAAAGTGCAAGCTCGCAAGCGCTGCCCACAGCCACCATGCTGTGCGCATGCGCACCCCCCTTTCTGAAGTTGGCCATGGTCTGGGGCAGCCACACCCCCGGGATCCGGCCCAGGCGCCGGCCGAGCCCAGCTCGAGCTGGGTGGCAGCTGAGTGGCAGCTGAATGGTAGCTGGATGGCAGCTGGGTGGCAGCTGAGCGGCAGGTGTGTGGCAGGTGGGTGGCAGCTGGGTGGCAGCTGGGTGGCAGCTGAGCGTTAGGTGGGTGGCAGCTGAGTGGCCGCTGGGTGGCAGGTGGGCGTCAGCTGGTTGGTAGCTGGTTGGCAGCTGGGTGGCAGCTGAGCGGCAGATGGGTGGCAGGTGGGTGGCAGGTGGGTGGCAGCTGGGTGGCAGCTGGGTGTGTGTGGTGAGGGAGGCTGAGGAGAGCTGGGCCTGATGCTGGGCGGGATGAGATGGCTCGAGGGGGTTAGCATCAAAGGTTCTTTTCACTCACTCACTCATGCTTGCTCCCATGACTCATGACGCGCTCTAAGGCGCGCAAACACAGTGCGGCCGCCGGCGCGCTCATCGCCCGCGCGGCCACCACCACAGAATCACCGGTGAGCAGCGGCTCCCCCGGCTCAGACTCCCCGCCACGCCACCGCGCGTGCGTGGATGCGACACAGACACAGCTTTCGGCGCTCCACGGGGCGCGGGGGGCAGCCACATACGCGGAGGCTGCGCAACACCTGCATGGCGACGCCAGCAACCACATCTCGGCCTCGGCCGACACCACAGACGCCCTCCGCGCCCTCAGCGCGGGGCAGGCAGACATCAGACGCCTGGTAGGGGGGCTGCTGGACAGGGAGGCGAGGGCGCGCGCCCAGCCACAGAATGCGCCGACGCAGGTGGGCGCGCCACAGGTTGCCGACGCCGGCCACAGCGGTGCCCTTGCGGGGGTGCTCGCTGTGGTGCAGGCGCAGGCGCAACAGATTGCGTCCCTGGTGGATGTGGTGAGCCTCCTGGTGAGCCGCGTCCCTGGGGCGCCCATGCAGATGCCGCATGCAGAGCCCGCCCGCGCGCGGGCCGGCCATGCGGCCCACAGTGCGGCGCCCGCGCTGCGCCTGCTGCCGAGGCTGCTCAGCCTGCCCGGCCCGCTGCTGCTGCCGCCCCTGTGGCGTCGGCGGGGGGGGGCCGGCGACGGAGCGGCCTGCGTCGGGCGCCACGCGTGCCGCATCTGCGCGCGGCCCCTCCCGCCGGGGGGGGCTGCCTGCGCGTGTGGGCGACACGTCGCTGCGCCGCAGCTTCGTGCTGTCCATCCCGGTGGCACGCGGCGCCAACTGGTTCCTCGCGGGCGGTGGCAGGCGGATGGATGAAGAGGAGGCGACGGCGGCGGCGGCGGAGCGGATCGCTGCAGCTGCCGAGGACGGCACCAGCCTGCCCGTCCGCCTGGCTACGGATGTCGTGCGCTTCCTCTACGGCGGCACCGGCCGGCGGGAGCCGGCTGATGGTGGCGTCGTGTCCGCGTCGCTCCTCAACGCCAAGCCTGCCGTCGGGGGCATCGGCGTGGAGCCACGCGGGGGCGGTGTGCTGCGTGTGCTCTTCACCGTGGCGTCTGACGCCGTGGTCGACACTGTCGTGCGCTGGCGCCACGAGCTGCGCCGCTGCGTGGACTCGACTGCAGTCTTCGACGTCCTCAGTGACCGCGAGGAGGCGCAGCACCAGGCGCTGTGGCCCGCTTTCCTCGCCGCCAAGGTTGCGGGGAAGCGGGCGCAGTTCCACCGCGCGCGCCTCGTCGTTGACGGCGAGCGGGTGCCTGCACCTGCTTGCTAGATGGCATTCCCTCTGGGGGTGTTTTTGAAGGGGAGGTGGCGCCACACGCGTGCGGTGGCGGGTGCGGTGTGGTCGCTGAGTAGAGTGCTGCGGCGGGTGTGCTACTAGCCCCGCTTCCGGTGGTCTGGGGGAGGGCTTTTTGGTCCCTTCATGGTTTTATACCTTGGGTCCGCCCTCTGGCCATTTGAGGGGCTGGGTGTGCAGCCTGCACAGTGGTGCTGCTTGCTTGGCGCCCGCCACCAAGTGTGGATGGCGTTACCGTGGGCTACTTGTAGCTTGACCTTTTGTGGGCCTTGAGCCTTGTTTCTCTAAGTCCCACTGGAGCTTTGGAACCGTACGTGTGACCGCCAGAAGTGGATTGTAAAACTCTCATCATCATCATCACTCACTTTTCACTGGCGACTTCTACTTTCGAGTAGCAGCGCTCGCGGACAAGGCCAACGACAAGCGCGATCTGCTCATCGTGGCAGGTGATTTCAATGCAGCAGTGGGGAGGGACTCGGTGTCCGACCACGAATTCGTTGGCAAGCACCTGCCCCTCACGGAGCCAGCGGTGGCCAGCAGGAACGGTCGCCTGATCCTCGACACTGCCACTGCATGCAGCCTGCGCGCTGCCAACACTCTCTACCCCCACAGGCCTGAGCACCAGTACACCCACATCAGCCCCATGGCTGTTGCACAGAGCAGACGGCATGCATGCTCTGTGCGCCGCCTGCACAGCGTCAAGGACTACATCCTGGTCGCGCGCCGCCGCATGCATGCGGTGACAGACTGTAGGGTGCGTAGGAGCCCAACCTGGGACAGCGATCACCGCATGGTGGTACTGTCCATGCGCCTCCGCATGCGAGCCTCCCGCCATGCAGGCGGCTCTCAGCGGCGCGCATGGGACTCTTCACAACTGCGGCGCCCGGCTGTCCGTCGTGAGTTCAACCTCCAGCTGTCCGATCGCTTTGGGCTGCTGGAGGCCGTGCCGCCCGAGGGCGCTGATGCCCAGGCGGAGTACGACGCGATGACTGCTGCCATTCACGAGGTGGCCACCAACCACCTCGCTCCACGCGGCAGCCGCCGGCGGCGCGGCTGGCAGTTCACTCTGTCGCAGCGCACCCTCCGGCTCATGGACGCCCGGCAGCGCGCGCACTCGGCATGGCTCAGGAGCAAGTCTGCTGCTGCCAAACGAGAGCGCAACCGCGCCAACCGCGCGGCCGACGCAGCTGTGCAGAGAGACAGGGAGAGGTGGATCGGCCAGCAGGTGGCGGAGGCGCAAGACATGCTACGCAAGAAGAATCTGCGCCAGTTTGCGCGCGCGTGCGACAGGCTGGCGGGCCGCAGCCGCAGCCATCAGATCCCACCTGCCATGCGGGACGTCTCGGGCGCGCTGCACAGCAGTCCAGACGGGGTGCTGAAGGCCATGACAGAGTCATTCGACAAGCTATATGGCGGGGAGACCAAGCTCAGCGACGAGACCCTGAACCAGCTGGAGAACGATGTAGCGGCGTTTGAGCTCACACGCGCCACAGAGGTGGACGAGGCGCACGGGCGCCCCCCTGACCTGGCTGAGACGGAGGCGTGTGTGCGAGCGTTGCGCTCGGCCGCCGCTCCGGGCGGTGACCAGCTGGACGCCATGCTGTTGCGGTGCCCACCTGCCATCGCATGGCTCCACCGGGTCATCATCGCCGTATGGCGGTCGGGGAGAGCCCCGAGGGAATGGAAAACTGCTATTATCACACCGTTATATAAGGGGAAGGGTCCGCGTGACTCCCCTGGTAACTACCGCGGTAAAAGCCTTCTCTATTGCCGGGAAGGTGTACGCTGCCATACTTCTGCACCGCGTCTCCACGCAGGTTGATGGTCAGTTGCATGAGGCTCAGTGTGGTTTCAGAAAAAGCAGAGGCACTGTTGATGCGATTTTTACTCTGCGGTCGCTGAGCGCGGCACATGCCGAGTACAAACAATGCATGGCTGTGGCATTTGTCGACTATTCTAAAGCTTACGATTGCGTAAACCGTGCGGCACTGTGGAGAGTCCTTAGATTATATAGTGTTCATCCGCACATTATTGATCTGTTGGAGGATCTTCACACCAACAGCGCAGCTGCCGTGCGGCTGGCTGGGAAAATCGGCACGAATTCCCCGTGTCGTCTGGTGTGCGACAGGGGTGCTCCTGTGTTGTTCAATGTTTTGTATTGACCACATAGTGAAAAAGGCGCTAGACATGATGCCAGAGAGGGCTGGCGTGTCAGTTGTGACCCGAGCCGGCGGCTCTGTGTTGTTGTCGTCGGTTGAGCGCATAGTAATGCTGATGTATGCCGACGATTTATGTGTGTTCTCGCATGACCCAGCTCAGTTGGCGCTTATGCTGAAAATCCTTGACAAAGTGTCCTCTAGCTTTGGCATGCAAATCAACGCCGCCAAGACAGAAGTGATGATTTTGCCAGCAGATTTTGGCAGGCGTGCGACACTGAGCCAATTGAGAGCCTTGTGGCAAAGCGATCGATGCAGTGGCTAGGCCATGTGATGCGCATGCCGGCTTCTCGTCTTCCTCGTACGACTTTTGACTGCACAATGGATGTGGCTCGGCAGCAAGGCCGGCCTCCAGCCTCTTCCCAACACTATCTTCTTAAGCTACTGATTCAGCAGCTAGCCGAAACTAGTGGCACTCGTTCTGATTGGAAGACTTTTTCGGACACGGCGTTTGAGCGTGCTCAGGATAGGGTCGGGTGGAGAGCCGTGGTGTACGGTCCGGCTGCCCCTCAGGCGCCGGCCCCTCCACCACGGCAGTCAAGTAGATTGGCAAGCGCCACTTGACCCCCTATCCCCTAGAAGCAGTTAGGACCTATTTTGGAGGCGTCGCACAATAGCTCTCCTTTTTGCTCTGGGACCACACGTTGGCAGGCAGTCGGCTGGTGGCTACCGCCCCTCACAAGTAATTGTAAGGGCCAGAACTGGACTTGGGTCTAGGCGGTGGTACTAGGACTAGAGGTAGTCTTTGCTGGAAAGCCAATGTAACTGTAACTGTTCTTTTCACTCAGGGTCGACCAAGGGTTCAGATCCGGGCAAGGGCAGGTTAGTTTTTTGGTATTTTGTCAACTCCTGCTCACTTGCGCGCCGACCGGAAGCGTGCGGCATCCCCTCCAGCCCGAGCCTCCCCCCCAGCTCGAGCCTACCCTCTAGCTCACCTCCCCTCCAGCTCACCTCCCCTCCAGCGCGGCATCGTCCAGCTCGAGCCGGAGATGCCGGGCGGGAACGGCGCCGGCTTAGGGTTTAGAGGTTGTAAGCTGTTGGGGTTTGGGGTGTTTCAGGGTGTATGCCGTAGTGCTACGTGTATTTCACGTCAAGTGTAGTTCACGACTCGAAAATGGCCGCACACAGCCTTCTCGTGACACAGTGTTCACGTCGGCCGTCGGCGCTAGCACCCCTCACGTCACCCGCTTCACGCCTCGCAAAAAAAAAGGCACGACCTGCGCTTCTCAGCTGCAGTTGCAGCTGCAGTGAGGTCGCGCAGGTGTGCCAGGGACTGGGCCTTCTGCTGTGCCTGCTGCTGCTGCTGTTGCTGGGCCTGCTTCTGGCCCTGCTGCTGCTGGGCCTGCTGCTGTGGGGTGGGCTTGGGCGCCACAGGGAAAAAGCTCCTCACAGAGCCCTTTGGTGCCGAGCCATAAAGCACCGTGCTGACCCTCCGAAGAGGCGATCTGAGGTTGCTCACGATGCCAGAGGGCAGCGCAGAGGAGCGCGGAGAGCCGACGGCGGTAGCGCGAGGAGAAACGATCATGAGCTCCATCCCCTGAGGCAGCTGTGGGTCACCCTGGCTTCTTCCCCCAAGAGGGGGAGAAGGCGCCGTAGGCTCGTTCATGTCTGCTCCAAGGGATAGGCCTAGGCGTAACAAAGGGCGGCGGCTGGGGGGCGGGGTCCCACACTTCACACTTTTCTCCGAAAACACGGAGTTCACGCCGGCCCCTGCGTCTGACCCTGCTGCACGTCTCAGTTCACGCCACCCTGACGTGAAGTGGGACGTGAAGTACACGTAGCACTACGGTGGTGCCTTACTTGGGCGCCGACGGGAAGCGCGCCGTGTCGTCCAGCTCCAGTCGGATGTCGAGCGGGAACGGCACCGGCTTAGGGTTTAGGGTGAATTATTTTAGGGCATTGGGAGGTTAGGGCCCTTCCCAGGCTAGCATGTCAGAAAAGAGCATGGTTTGGTGCCAGACTCAAAAACACGTTTTTGAAATGGGTCGTGTGGAGTCCATGGTGCACGGAAGCACGCACTTCCTGAGCAAGAAAGCCACCACCAATCCAGGAGCAGCTATATGCGGCGGGGGGGGGGCGGGGGAGGGCGCACATCTGCCGTGAATGAAAAACCGCTTGGGGACACACACCCCAGTTTATTCCGTGTGAGGCCATTTTGCCCCGTGACTTAATTGTGCGCCACCTCTGCACCCCTCCCCACGTATGTGACTTCTACTATGTATTCGACGACTGTAGGCGCCAGTGGTGCGTCGCGGCATGCGCCGTGGGCGCCACACGACCGTTGCCAAGGCCACCTGTCGGAAATGACCATTTCAATATCGGCCCCAGCGCGGCCCCCGCGCATCCCACGCCCGGGAAACATCAATGATACGTGTTTGTGCCTCGTAACACGGGGGTTGGAGTCCCGGAGCGAGGTTGCATGGCGGGTTGCATGAGGCGCAATACAGCCACCCCCAGGGCCCCGTACACTGTCCCCCGGGCACGCGCGCCCCACATACACGTAGATACGCATCGATATCGACATCTGAATCCGCGCGGGACGCGGAGAGGGCCCCTCGGCGCCCCATGGCTCATAGCTGGCGACCTCATGGCCTGCCCCCACCCACACAGCCCACCCGGATGCCCACATCGAGCAGCACAACCTTGTAATAGCGCATGCATGCCATGCACATCGAGGGGGCATCCGGAGGGGGCCTCCCCGGGGGGTCCCCAAATGTGGCACCGATTATTAGCATGCTAGTGTGGGAAGGGCCTGAGATAGGGGCAATTAATTAATACATCATCGTACAGGGCCTAAGCCTTCGCGGGGGGGGGGGTCGCCAAAATTATTGTTGAATCGCTCCGCGGGGGTCGTTTTTTGTTGTTGTTGTCGATTGTAGTGGATTTGACGCCCCAAATCGCGACTTTTCGAGAGTTTTAAATCGTTTTCAGCTTCGCGGGGGCGTCCAAAACAAAACTTATTTGCGGAGACTCAAGCCCTGTACGGTAATATGATTAGGGATAACAAGTGTTCTCACTTGGGCGCCGACCGGAAGCGCGCCGTGTCGTCCAGCTCGAGCCGGATGTCGAGCGGGAACGGCGCCGGCGGCGCGCCGTCGGCCATCGGGATGAGCGTGAATGGGTTCATCTCGAGGAGGGTGGCGTCCAGGTCGAGGAAGACCTACGTGTGCACACATAGTGGCGAATTTTACAAATGTCGTGCGTTTGCGTGTGTGTGTGTGTGTGTGTGTGCGCGTATGTGCTTGCCGGCGGCCACCGGGATGAGCGTGACGGGGTTCATCTCGAGGAGGGTGGCGTCGAGGTCGAGGAAGACATGTGTTGGGGCGTGTATTCGACCCACGTTGGCGTGTATTAGACCCATGCTGGCGTGTATAAAACCTGTGCTTGCAAGCAAGCGCACCCTGGAGAAGAGGCCGGCAGCTGTCAAGATACGAAGAGTGTGTGTATGCGCGTGCACATGTGTGTGTGTGTGCCTGCTGTCTGTGTGCAGGACGAGCGTGAATGGTTCCATCTCGAGGAGGGTGGCGTCGAGGTCCAGGAAGACCTACGTGCATGCGTGTGTTTGTGTGTGTGTGTGCTGTGTGTGTGTGTGTGTGTGCTGGCTTTGTGCTGGCTTTGTCCTGGCTTTGTGCTGGCTTGTGCTGGCTTTGTGCTGGCTGTGTGCTGGCTTTGTGCTGGCTTTGTGCTGGCTTTGTGCGGATGAGCGTGACTGGGTTCATCTCAAAGAGGGTGGCGTCGAGGTCAAGGAAAACCTACGTGTGCACACAAAGTGGCGAATTTTACAAATGAAGTGAGTGTGTGTGTGTGTGTGTGTGTGCGTGCGTTTGTGCTTGCCGTCGCTGCCGGGATGAGCGTGACTGGGTTCATCTCGAGGAGGGTGGCGCCGAGGTCAAGGAAGGCCTACGCGTGCACGCGCGCGTGTGTGTGTGTGTGTGTGTGTGTGTGTGTGTGATGGGCGTGAATGGGTTCATCTCGAGGAGGGTGGCGTCCAGGTCCAGGAAAACCTTAGCGGGCGTGTGTGCATATGTCGGTGTGCGTAGGTGTGCGAGGGTGTCGAGCCAAATCCAACTCACGACATGCGCGCACGTGTGTGTGCGCTTGCGTGTGTGCATGATGGTCGGTGTTGTCGTCTGTTGGACGAAGGCGCCCATAGGCCTATGCTGGCGTGTCAGATAAAGTGTGCGTGCGCGCCCCGGTTCAATCACCCTGCAAGATGATGCCGATGATGACGGCCTCGAGCAGTCGAGAGGCCACCAGCAGTTGAGAGGCCCGGGGGCAGATCAAAAAGCTGCGCCCAATGATCAATCAGTAACCACTTAAAGTGAGTCACCACTAGTTAGTGAATTAACCCCCAGTAAGTTGATTAATAACCACTAGTCATTTAGTCATTTTTAAATAGTTAAATCACTAACAGCGTGATACAACGCACCTTGAAGATGCCGATGATGAAGGCCTCGAGCTGCGGCCGCACCTCCATCGGCAGCATGCTGATCAGCGGCGCGACGACGTGGCCGTTGAGCTCATCGAGCGTGTCAAACTTGATCTGCACGTGATGGGCAGGAGTTGCGGTTGTTGTTGGTATTGTTGGTGGCGGTGGTGGTGCTTCAGATGAGGGGTGTGTGGGCTGATGAGCGGCGTGGCGACGTCGCCGTTGAGCTCATTGAGCGTGTCAAACTTGATCTGCGCGTGATGGGCAGATGTGGCGGTTGTTGTTGGTATTGGTGGTGGTGGTGATGGTGCTTCAGAAGAGGGGTGGGTGGGCTGATGAGCGGCGCGACGACGTCGCCGTTGAGCTCATCGAGCGTGTCGAAGTTGATCTGCGCGTGATGGGCAGGAGTTGCGGTTGTTGTTGGTATTGGTGGTGGCGGTGGTGGTGCTTCAGAAGAGGGGTGGGTGGGCTGATGAGCGGCGCGACGAGTGGCCGTCGAGCTCATCGAGCGTGTCGAACTTGATCTGCGCGTGATGAGCAGGAGTTGCGGTTGTTGTTGGTATGGTTGGTGGCGGTGCGGGTGCTTCAGAAGAGGGGTGGGTGGGCTGATGAGCGGCGTGACGACGTCGCCGTTGAGCTCATCGAGCGTGTCGAACTTGATGTGCGCACGAAAGAAGGATTGGTGGTGCTGATCAGGGCAGCATCGGCGGTTGGCGGTGCTGCCAAGCTGTGCCGTTGACCTCGTTGCGCGTGTACAACTTGATCTGTGACAAAGGAGGATTGGTGGTGGTGGCGGTTGGTATTGGTGGTGGTGGCGGTTGATATTCGTGGTGGTGGCGGTTGGTGGCGGTTGGTTGTGATGTAGAGGAGTGGTGGGGTGTGCTGATCAGCGGTACGCCGCCGCTGCCGTTGAGCTCATCGAGCGTGTCAAACTTGATCTGCACGTGATGTGCAGGATTTGTTTGTGTTGGTGGCGGTGCATTCAAATGCGGGGGTGAGGGGGGGGGGCGGCGCGACGACGTCGCCGTTGAGCTCGTCGAGCGTGTCTCATCGAGCGTGAGCATGAAACTTGATCTGCACACGACCATTGGTGGTGGTGGTTGGCATTGGTGGTGGCGGCGGTTGGTGGCGGTTGGTGACATCGACATCGACGCCATCGGTTAGTGACATAAATGTCGACGCCGCCCGCCTCTCTCACTCCCACTCTCCCACTGGCTTGCGGTGCTGTTTGCTTGGCGCCCACCACCTAGTGTGGGTGGCGCTACCTGTGGGCTACTTTTGTAGACCTTTTGTAGACCTTGACCTTTTGGTGGGCCTTGTGCCTGCTGTCTGATAGTCCCGCTGGAACTTTGGAACTGATTGTGACCGCCGGCAGTGGATGTGTAACACTACTCTCTCTCTCTCCCACTCCCAATACACGTCTGGTAGGTGTAAGAAGAGTGAGATGGCCCTCAAAGTCCTCAGGACATCCACGACCGCCCCACCCTACCACCGTGCGCAGCTTGTCCCAGTGCTCCTCAATGTCGACGCCGCCCGCCTTTTTTCTTACTATTCTTTTGGTTAGAGTTCGATGGCCACCTCTACATCTCACCCCGCCGCCGCCCCACCCCACCACCACCGCACACACTGACCGTGCGCAGCTTGTCCCAGTGCTCCTTGATGTCCAAGCCACCCGCCTCTCTCTATTGGATTTTTTTTTGTGAGAGTCCGATGGCGGTCCGATGGCCACCTGTAAATCACCAACCGCCACCGCCACCACCCCACCACCACCACCCCACACTGACCGTGCGCAGCTTGTCCCAGTGCTCCTCGATGTCGACGCCGCCCGCTTCGCAGAACAGGATCTCGTAGCCGAGACGGTCGCTCTGCACGCTCAGGTAGTACTCCTCCTGCAGGGGCAAGGGTGTTCGGGGTTAGGGGTTCAGGTTTTGGGGCTTACGAAATTTAGGTTTTAGGTTTTAGGGCTAGATTAAGGGTTTTATAATTCAAGTTTTACTCCTAGGGTCAAAGGTGGTCGTTCTGCACGCTCAGGTAGTACTCCCCCTGCAGGCTGTAGGGTTTGAGGGTGCAGGGTTTTAGGGTTTGGGGCTTAGGAGATTTGGGGTTTTACTCCCATGGTCAAAACTACATGCTTTGGGGTAATACCATACGCCTCCTAAAATACGATCTCGTGTACAAAAAAAAATGTAGTTCCCTACCCCCCCGGGGAGGCAAAGGGAGACGTGCGGTGGTGGCAAGGGATTTGGGTTTTGAGGTTTAGGGCTCAAGGTTCAAGGTGTGAGGTTCTAGGGTTACGGGGTTTTGCGGTTTAGGGGTCCAGGTTTAGGGCCCAGTTGATCGCTCTGCACACGTAGGTAGTACTACTCCTGCAGGTTGCATGGTTTTAGAGTGCAGGGTTTTAGAGTTCGGGGCTTGGGAAAATTAGGGTTTAGGGTTAAAGGCTAGATTTAGGGTTTTAGATTTAGGGTTTTACTCCCTAGGTTCAAACCTACACTAGGAGGAGGCAGGGCAAAATATAGCAGGGGCAAATTATCTCACTTGGTACTAACATATGGGTCAAGGGTGTTTGGGTCAAGGGTTTTACGGTTTAGGGCTTACAGGTCAAACTGGGGTCCGGTTGACGGCTTAAAGACTGACACCCTACGGTTTAGGGCTTACAGGTCAAACTGGGGTCCGGTTGAGGGCTTAAAGACTGACACACTAACCAAGCCCACTCCCCCTGGGCACGCGCGAGTGTGTGTGTGTGGTGTGCGTGCGTGTGTGCCGCTGGGGCGCGGTCGTCTGGGCACCATGCACGTGCGTCGAGTGTGATCCGATCTGAAGGGAATGCGTGTGTCAATGGCTCGTGCTAGGGCCGCATCCGCCCCGTGGGGACAGAACCCTAGGCTTCGACGTCGAAAGCGTAACACAACGGGAGCGCCTAGACCCTGAGTAAAAAACACAAGACCCGAAAAGGCTACAGCCAGCGAGGCGATCATGCACAACCCCCCAGCACAGTCCCCCGTTGTGACGAACCGCAAAGAACTACTACCCCACACGGTTCTGAGAGGCAGCCAGAGGCATGCAAAGAACCCTAGGCGTGGCCCCCTTGTCTGTGCCTAGCGGAGAGCGCGGGTGTGACCGGGGAGCACGCGCCGAATGCGGTGCGGTGGAGTTCAATGAGGTGCCCGCGTGTGCGTGGCCTGCATGCGCGTGCTCCCCCCCCCCCCCCCCGTCACCCGTCACACGTGCTCAGATCTGCAGATCTGCCGGCTGCATGCACGCGCGATCTGTGCATGTGCATGCGCACGCATGGCCCCTACCCCTCCCACGCAGCCACCTTGTGCGGCTGGAACGGCTCGATGACAAACGTTGTGATGGGTCCGGTGCACTCGTTGACGGTCACCACTCGGTTGAGGCGCTCCTTGATGAACGTCTGGGCCTGGCCGTAGTCGAGGTTGATTCCCAGCAGGTCGTGCTTGCCTCGCTGCCCGAAGAGCATGTCGGGCTTCACCACCAGCTTGGTGGTGGACAGCCACGGGTTCTGGTGTGCGTGCGTGCGTGCGTGTGTGTGGGGTGTGTGTGTGCATGTGGTGGCGCCTGTGGGGTGCGCATGCACGCATGGAGGCGTCCCATGGGGTGCGGTGGTGCGCGCCCTGCCCCCTCTCTCACACACCTGCTGCAGCAGCTCTCCGAAGTCAATCCCCTCCTTCACCTGGGCCACGACGATGGGCAGCTGCACGCCCAGCAGCCGTGCGAACGCTGCCTTCAAAACGCGCTTTGCATCATACTCGCGCACCTTCTTGCGAGCCATCTTACTTCAGATTTCGCTTCTGATACGAAAGAAGAACACAAACGCTGTGTGCATAGGCTCTGATCGTTCACACCCCACTCCAAACATGTGTAGAGTCCACGTTCGCACGTAACTGTGCCCCCCCTCCACAGGCATCGCAACTGGCCGTGAATTTCTCTGCGCTCGTCATCAACCGTGTATCAACCGTGCGTCAGGGGGAACCGTGTCCACCCAACGGCGGGCAACGTACTGTCTTGGTGTCGGCGTTGGGCGCCGGTTGAGCAGGCTATAGAGGCCTCCTTGTAGTGGTGCTCGTGCACCTTCCCGTTGGAGGGGGCCAGCAGGGACGATGGCTACGCCGTCCAGCGCTCAAGTGCTGGCTGCTGGTTTGGGCCGTGCAGCGATGAGAGCAGCCAGTGCGACCGGACACTCTGTGCCACTTGGTTCCAGAATGGCGGACAAGTTCACAGGGTGAGGAAGAGCGACACATCCTGGGAGTGTCAGCATGCCGGCGCATGTGCATGTGCTGCATGGCATTGCATGTGTCATCGATGCGTCATGCAGGGCCCATGCGGCTAAACGTGCATGGGGTCTCACGCATGGGCATGAGGAGGACGAGACACACACAAATGGAGCAACGCACACACGCAAAACCAGTCTTCTCACACACGTGCAACCGCCCCCCGCGCCGCCCCCCTCCTGCATGTGCCCCGTCCCAAACCCCAACATGCATAACATCAGCACTCTTACATCTCCTCTACACAAACAAATTGGATGCATCAGGCACTCCTCTATCTCTTTTAAGAGGTATAAGAGACGCAAGCAAATTGGAAGCTCGCTACGCTCAACGCTAGCCTGGTTGGTACACCCGGCAAGCCACCCCATGCGCCGTGCCCACCACCACCTCGCAGCGCCGTCGTTGACGACGTGTTTGCACACGCGGTGAAGAAGCAGACGGGCGTCGCGCTCAAGTACATGCTCGACTTTGGGGCCGCGCCCTTTGAGAGGCAGCTCATCTTGTCGGCACAGGTGTGTGCGTGTGATGGTGTGTGTGCGTGTGTGTGTGCGCACGTGTGTGTATGTGTGTGCACGCGCGCGTGTGTGTGTATGTGTGTGTGTCTGTGCGTGTGTGCGCGTGTGTGTGTTGGTTCGTGTGCGTGTGAGCGTGGGTGTGGGTGTGCGTGTGAGCGCGGAACGTGTGTGTGTGGGGGGGGGCATGTGTGTGTGTGTGTGTGCATTTGTGTGTGTCAGGATGCAGGAAGCACCGGGCCCTTCAACCAGCACCCTTCCATCCCCCCTCTCCTCGACTGCACCACCACCACCCACCCAGCCACCCACTTCCCCCACTGCAGTTCCGGCACAAAGAGCTCCCGGTGCGGTTAGCCCCCGCCCCCCCCCCCTCTCCCCACACGTCTCGCGCTCCCCCCCCCCCCCCCCCCGCCCCTCAATGCAGCAGCCTCCCCTCCCCCCCCCCACCCCTCTTCCTCCTCCCTCCGCCCCCACCGCAGTTCCTGCACAAAGAGCTCCCGGTGCGGTTAGCCCTTCCCCCCCCCCCCTCCCCTCTCCTCACGCGTCTCCCGCTCCTCACCTCCCCTCAACGCGGCAGCCTTCCCCCTCCCTCTCCCCACCCCCTCTTCCTCCTCCCTTATCCCGCACCTCAGTTCCTGCACAAAGAGCTCCCGGTGCGGTAAGCACACCGCCCCCCCCCCCCTCTCCTCATGCATCTCCCGCTCCTCACCCCCCCCCTTTCAACGCGTCAGCCTTCCCCCCCCCCCGCCTTAACGCGTCAGCCTCCCCACCCCTCTCCCCACCCCAACCCACTTCCTCAACGCGTCAGCCTTCCCCACCCTCTCCCCACCTTCCTCCTCCCTTCGCCCCCAACGCAGTTCCTGCACAAAGAGCTGCCGGTGCGGTTAGCCCCCTGCCCCCGCCTCCCCTCCCCTCTCCTCACGCGTCTCCAGCTCCTCAACCCTTCCCCTCAACGCGGCAGCCTTCCCCGTCCCTGCCCCCACCCCCTCTTCCTCCTCACTTCGCCCCCACCGCAGTTCCTGCACAAAGAGCTCCCCGTGCGGTTAGCGCACCGCGCGGCCGAGCTGGAGAACCTGCCCTACGGCCTCTCCACAAAAAGCAGCGTGCTCAAGGTGAGGGAAGAGACCTGCAGAGAACCTGCATAGAAGCTGCAGGGAACCTGCAGAGAAGCTGCCCTATGGCCTCTAGACACAGAGCAGCGTGCTCAAGGTGAGGGAAGAGACCTGCAGAGAACCTGCAGCAAACTTGCATAGAAGCTGCAGGGAACCCGCAGAGAGGCTGCCCTATGGCCTCTAGACAAAGAGCAGCGTGCTCAAGGTGAGGGAAGAGACCCTGCAGTGAACCTGCATAGAAGCTGCATGGAACCTGTATGGGACCTGCACATAACCAGCCGCTGCTGCTGCTGCTGCCGCTGCTGCTGCTGCTGCTGCTGCTGGGTGGTGATGATGATGACGCGCCAAGCTCTACTCAACGTATGCTACCCGCCCTACCTAGCCACCGCATTCGCCCCCCACACTTGACACACATAGGATACAGCAGGTGCGCTTGCCTGTGAAAGGCTTCACACACACACACACACACACAGAGAGAGAGATATCGTTACAGAGAACTCTGCACGGCAGACCTAGATAGGCTGTTTCTAGTCATCAATTGAGGAGATTCCGTTTGAAGGCGGGAGACCAACCGTGCGCCAGCAAGAGGGTGAACAACCTCATTCGTAAAGCAGTGGGGGAAAGGGGCAGTGGCGGGTCATTGACGGCTGTGTTCGTCAATCCGCCTCGACTGAGTTTAAACTAGGTGTCGGCAGAAGGACTTCCACAGTTGTGGAAATCATGCTAAATGATCCACTCGGTGGTGACTCGCTCGGCGAACTCGGGGCGCTCGGGGATGTCGCGTGTGAAGTTGAAGAGATGGATGTTTGCGGAGGGCGTGGAACGTGACGGAGTGGGCGCAAAAGTCACCGGCGTGAGCCGGAAGAAGGTGATGGCGCCGCCGGCACAGAGCGAAGTCGTGTCCGAACAGCGGTAGTCGTGCAAGTGGGAGGCAGTGGGAGGGAGGCAGCGGGAGGGTAATCGGAGGGAGAGGGGGAGGGCGGGGGAGGGTTAGGGAGGGGCGGGGGCACAAGATGGGGTGGGGTGCAGCGGGGATGGAGGGGTGGAAGACAGGAGAAGGGAGGGAGGAGAGGGGCGAGAGGAGGGAGCCACACTGTGGCCCGGCCACATGGCGCATACAAAGGCGCTGGTAGCATGGGGGGGTGTGCATGGGGTGCATGTGCGCGCATGGGGCGCATGGGGAGGGGCAACTCCATGTGACGAGCATGTGGGTGTATGGAGGTCGACGGGGCGGCAGTGGGATAAGCGGTGGGTCTCTTGAGGTGGGGCGTGGGGTCGAATGAACGACTGGGCAGTGGGCGGTGGGCGGGACGGTGGCGGCTGGAGGAACTCGGTAGCTCAAGCGCTGAGCGCTGAGCGCTGGCTCGGGCCGCATGGCGGTCGAGGTGATGGCACTGAGATACCTGGGCTCCGTTGTCTGAAGCTGCAGAGCTGCGGGGGGAGGGAAATCTGTGCGGTAGGGCGTCACGTGTTTTTTGCCATGTGGAGGGCGTGCGAGAGAGTGCGGATGGACTGAGTTCCTGGATGCATGCGTCGACTGGCTGCTGAATTGGCAGCCCGACAACAGGGGGCGTACGGAGGAGGAGAGGCGGCGAGAATCGGCGGCGGCATGGGTGAAGGGGGGTCGACGTAGGCGGCGGCGATGACTGCGCGGGCGCAGCGCCCACAGAGTGGGGCGCCCACAGAGTGGGGCGCCCACAGAGTGGGGCGCCCACAGAGTGGGGCGCCCACAGAGTGGGGCGCCCACAGAGTGGGGCGCCCACAGAGTGGGGCGCCCACAGAGTGGGGCGCCCACAGAGTGGGGCGCCCACAGAGTGGGGCGCCCACAGAGTGGGGCGCCCACAGAGTGGGGCGCCCACAGAGTGGGGCGCCCACAGAGTGGGGCGCCCACAGAGTGGGGCGCCCACAGAGTGGGGCGCCCACAGAGTGGGGCGCCCACAGAGTGGGGCGCCCACAGAGTGGGGCGCCCACAGAGTGGGGCGCCCACAGAGTGGGGCGCCCACAGAGTGGGGCGCCCACACACACGCACACACACACACACACACACACGCGCACACACACACACGTACACATACACACACACACACACACAGTGTGTGTGGATCTCACATGCGCGCACATACACAGCAGGTACGCGACAGGTACGCCGAGTAGTTTAGGAGGCGCGTGCTCCTCACACTCACACACACACACACTGCGTATGACACACACACACACCCTTGACGCACACAGGTCCGCGACTGGTACATGCAATCGTGCGAAGCACGCTTGCTCCTCTCTCACTCACACACACGCATAAGCGCTCGTGCGTGCGTGCGCACGCACACACGTACACGAGCACACACACACACACACACACACTCTGCAGGTCCGCAACTGGTCAGTGGAATCATTCAAGGAGCTGCGCACCCTTCCGTCGACCACGCAGCACATCCAAACCACCCCCTCGGGACGCCAACCACCAGCTTGCAACCAACTCCCATCATTGTTATCTGTATCCGTAGGTCCGCGACTGGTACGTGGAGTTGTTCAAGGAGCTGCGCACCTTCCCGCTGATCACGCAGTAAACCAAACGTAGCCCTCTTGACGTTCCCAGAACTGTGAACACAACCGCTAAAGACTGTGATACCCATCACCTTTATCCATAGGTCCGCAACTTGTACGTGGAGATGTTCCAAGGAGCTGCGCACCCTAAAACCCCAACCCCTCAATCCTAAACCCTTAACTCAGGCAGGACACCAAAACCCCCCTCGTGACGCCCACCAACTTGCCAAATCCCGAGACCCAAAGCTGTGGCCCATCACTGTTATCTATATCCGTAGGTCCGCGACTGGTGCGTGGACTCGCGCAAGGAGCTGCGCACCTTCCCGCTGATCACGCAGCACACGAAACTTAGGCGTCTTGACGTTCCCAGAATTTTGAACACAACCACTATAGTCTATAGGCTGAATTAAAATCCATTACCTGTATCCATAGGTCCGCGACTGGTACGTGGAGTCGTTCAAGGAGCTGCGCACCTTCCCGCTGATCAGGGATGCGGCAGACGAGATCAAGTTCACAGAGGTGTGTGCCTGTGTGTGTGCGCGTGTGTGTTTGTGTGCGTGCGTGCGTGTGTGCACACACACACACACAGGTGCTGCGCTCAATCTACCGCCGCCACTCCAACGTTGCCCCCTGACACACACACGCGCACACAAACACACAGAGAGAGAGAGAGGGAGAGAGAGAGAGAGAGAGGGGGGTGGGGGAAGAAAGCCCTGGACCGCCGACCCAGATGGGCCGCTTCACACACACACACACAGACCGAGAGAGAAAGACCATCGAGAGAGAGAGAGAGAGAGAGAGAGAGAGTCGCAGAGAACTCTGAACTGAGCCGCAGACCTAACAATGCTGCCCTCCCCTCCTCCCCCCCCCCCTTCCCCGGCGCACAGGTGCTGCGCTCAATCTACCGCCGCCACTCGAACGTCGTGCCGATGATGGCCAAGGGCGTCGCGGAGCTGCGGTTTGAAATGAGCCAGCAGGTGTGTGTGTGTGTGTGCGCGCGTGTGCGCGCGTGTGTGGTGGCCAAGGGCGTCTCGGAGCTGCGGTTTGAGATGAGCCAGCCGGTACGGGTGTCCTGTGTTGTATGCCGCACTCTCGCTCCCTCTACTCTCTCCCTCTCTCCCTCTTTCTCTCCTTCTCTTTCTCCTTTCCTCATGGTCTCTTCCACACAGCCTCGCTCCCCCCACCCCACAAACCCGCACCCTGCAGGCGAGCCCGACCGAGATGCCCGGAGATCCACCAATTCCTCTCCGCACACTCCACACTTGCCGCACTCTTCTCTCTTCCCCACAATGTCTCCCCCACTCTCCCTCTCCCCCACTCTCTCTCTCCTTTTCACATGCACTCTCTCTTTCCACATAGCCTCTCTCTCCCTCCACTCTCTCTCTCTCTCCCTCTCTCTCCCTCTCTCTCTCTCTACTCTCTACTATCTACTATCTACTCTCTCTCTCCCTTCCACATGGCCTCTTCCCCATGGTCGCTCACCCCCACCCCACCCCACACACACCCGCACCCCGCAGGCGCGCCCGACCGAGATGCCCGAGATCCACCAGCTCCTCTCCACACACTCCACACGCCCCCCACTCTTCTCCCCCCCCCACTCGTCTCTCTCCCTCTTTCTGTCTCTCTCTCCCTCTCTCCTTCTCTCTCTCCCTCTTTCTGTCTCTCGTGCCCTCCCTCTCTCTCCCCCTCTTTCTCCCACCTTTACACATGGCCTCTCTCCCCCCCACAAATTCTCCACACCCACCCCAGGCGCGCCTGACCGAGATGCCCGAGATCCACCAGTTCATCTCCGCACCCTCCACACTCCCCCACTCTCACACATACTCTCCCCCTCCTTCTCTCCCCCTCTCTCCCGCTCTCTCCCGCCCTCCTTTCCCCACAGCCTCTTCCACATCGTCTCTTTCCACACCCCGCGCCCCGCAGGCGCGCCCGACCGAGATGCCCGAGATCCACCAGTTTATGGACGGCTTCTACCTCCCCCTCTTTCTGTCTCTCTCGCCCTCTCTCTCTCTTTCTCTCTCACCTTCACACACAACCTCTCTCTCTGCCCCCACAAATCATCCACACACACCCCAGGCGCGCCTGACCGAGATGCCCGAGATCCACCAGTTTCTGGACGGCTTCTACCTCTCCCGCATCGGCATCCGAATCCTCATTGGGCAGCACATCGCGCTGCACGAGCCGCCGAGGCAGGACCACATCGGCCTCATCTGCACGCGGTGCTCGCCGGTGCAGGTCGCGCAGGTGCGGTTTCCTTTCTTATCTTTTGGGGGGCAGGCAGCCAACAGGTGAAGGTGCTAGCAGACGTGACCACCAGGTGCGCACCTTTCTGTTCAAGGCGACGTGGGCTGGCATGCAGGACCACATCAGGCTCATCCGCACGCTGTGCTCGCCGATGCAGGTGGCGCATGTGCGTCCGCTCCCCCCTTGATAGTTTTTGGAGTGAAGGTGCTGGGAAAGTGCCGAGAAGGTGCCTGGAAGGTGCTGGGAAGTTGAGCCGCCGAGGCAGGACCACATCGGGCTCATCTGCACGCGGTCCTCGCCGATGCAGGTCGCGCACGTGCGGGTTTCTGTTTTGTTCCTAATTTTGATGTTAATTCTTGTTTTTTCTGCTTTGGGTGGGTACTGGTAAGGGGAGCCACCGGGGCAGGACCACATCGGGCTCGGCACGCGCTGCTTCCCGGTGCAGGTCGTGCAGGTGCGTGTGTGTGCGTCACAGGGATACATACCGTAGTGCTACGTGTACTTCACGTCCCACTTCACGTCAGGGTGGCGTGAGCTAAAGACGTGCAGCAGGGTCAGACACAGGGGCCGGCGTGAACTCCGTGTTTTCGGGGAGAAGTGTGAAGTTTGGGACACACACACACCCCTCGCGCTACTGTCGGCATCCTGCGCCCGCCTGCGCTGCGCCCTGGCAGTGTGAGCAACCTCAGGTCGCCTCTTCGGAGGGCCAGCACATTGCTCTACGGCCCGGCGCCAAAGGCCTGGCTCTGGGAGGAGTTACTTCACTGTGGCGCCCAAGCCCACCCCTGGGGCGTGGGTGTCTGCACAGCAGCAGGCCCAGCAGCAGCAGGCCCAGCAGCAGGCCCAGTTGCCATCTGCATGCGCGCATGCATGCATGCATGCATGCGCGCGCCACGCATGCGCCATCTGCCGCCGCCACATGCATTGGATCTTGAAACTTTGCAACTGTAATGCATGCCTGAGTCAGTGCCAAGTCGGTCATTAGCACCGCGTTTTTTTTTGGCGTGAAGTGGGTGACGTGAGGGGTGCCAGCGCTGGCGGCCGACGTGAACAGTGTGTCACGAGAAGACTGTGGTCGGCCATTTTCGACGACGTGAAGTACACTTAACGTGAAGTACATGTAGTTCTACGGTAGACTGCAAAATCCATCATCATCATCAGGGATGCAGAAGCGCGGTACGCTTTGTGCTGTCAAGCCGCACGCGCGAGGTCTTTCGGGGGATTCCCAGAAATTTGCGTTTTTTGTGAAGGGTTTGAGAATATTCGATTTTTTTGTACGCGGCGGACGCGCGTCGCAACCGCCATCACGTCCACAAATTTCTTAACCACTGGCGTGCGGCTGTGCGGCTGTGTGTGCGCATGGTTGGGGGCACAAAACCCTCAACCTCAAACCCCATTGTGCTTTGGGGGCCCAAACACCCCCCCCCCGCCTCCCTTTCCCAGGACTCGATCAACGACGCGCGGTCAATGTACCTCACACACACATACACACACGGACACACACACACCCGCACACCAGGGGTTTCCTTTGGGGCTGTCTGGCTCTCTGTTTTCCTGGAGAGGGCCTCCCGGACTCTCCGGTTTCGGGAGAGCTCACCGGGTTTTCTCCGCGTTTGGGCCGTTTCTTGCATATTTTATTTTTTCCCGGGTCTTTCCGGCTTTCCCGAACGCCCCTTTCGCTCCTTATCGGCAAACCACCCTTCAGGCTGTCTCCTCATCGAAGTCCGATCGGTAAGGAGAACCCTGTCGCACACACACACGCACATACACCCTCCCAGGACTCGATCAACGATGCACGGTCAATGTACCTCACACTCGCGCACACACGCTCGCAAACACACACACTCGCACACACACACACACTCGCACACACACCCTCCCTCCCTCCCTCCCTCCCAGGACTCGATCAACGACGCGCGGTCAATCTGCCTGCGGGAGTACGGGTCGTCGCCAGAGGTGACTGTTTACGGCGACCCCAACTTCACGTTCCCCTACGTGCCATCCCACCTGCACCACATGGTGTTTGAGCTCGTCAAGAACTCGCTGCGAGCGGTGCAGGTGCGAAGGGGATGGCGGTGGCGGTGATGGTGGCTGTAGTAGTGGTTGAACTGGTGGAAGAAGTGGGTTATGGGCAGAGCCACCTGCACCCCATGGATCTCTGGCTATCTTGTTTGGGACGTGCGCTGGGTGTCACCTGGGTGCGGTGCCGTGCTGTGCTGCCGCTGCTGCTGCCGCTGCTGCTGCTGTGCTGCCGCTGCTGCTGTGCTGCTGTGCTGCCGCTGCTGCTGTGCTGCTGTGTTGCTGCTTTGATGCTGTGCTGCTGTCGCTGCCGATGCTGCCGATGCTGCCGATGCCGCTGCCGTGCTGCCGCTGCTGCCGCTGCTGCCGCTGCTGCCGCTGCTGCTGCTGCTGCTGCTGCCACTGCCGCTGCTGCCGCTGCTGCCGCTGCTGCCGCTGCTGCCGCTGCCGCTGCTGCTGTGTTGCTGTGCTGCCGCCCCTGCTGCTGCTGTGCTACTGTTACTGTTTGTCACTCCTGCCCCACCCACCCACCCACCCCACTCACCCCACCCGCACCCCCCACCCCCCGCTGTGTTCCTTGCCGCAGGACCGCTACGAGGGTGCGGAAGACGACGCACTGTGGTGCTGCTTGCCTGGCGTTTATAGATCCCCCCCCATACACACACCACCCCCCGCTGCGTTTCTTGCCGCAGGACCGCTACGAGGGTGCGGACGATGACGGCAACGTGGAGCCGCCGCCGATTCGGCTGGTGGTGGCAGAGGGCGTGGAGGACGTCACGATCAAGGTGGGAATTGGAGCTGGGGAGAAGCTAGGAATGAAGCCTTTTAGCTGGGTAAGTTAGGTAGAGGGTGGATTGAAGCTAGGTAGCTGGGTAGTGCAATGTGGGTGATGCAGTGGAGTAAATATGGTGGCAGAGGGCGTGGAGGACGTCACAACCAAGGTGGGAATGTGACCTGGTTAGAAGGTAAGGTAGCTGGGTAGAAGCTAGGTGGAGTGTAGGGGTGGGGTCCTGATCAAGAAGCAGGCCCAATGTGGGTGAGGCAGTGGAGTAAAACAATGGTGGCAGAGGGCGTGGGGGACGTCACGATCAAGGTGGGAATTGGGTCGAAGCTAGGTAGCTGGTTAGAAGCTAGGTAGAGGGTGGGTAGGTAGAGTGTGGGGGCCTGATCAAGAAGAAGGCCCGGCGTGGGTGGGGCATTGGAGTGGAGTGGGGTGCTGCTGCGTTGTAATGGCATTGGACCGGGCTGTAGTGGTGGCAGGGTGGGCAGCGGTGCTTGTACAGACACACAGCCTTGGCACAGACACGCAGCCCTCCCTCTGCACACTCACATACACACAGCCATGATCCATCCATCCACTCATCCACCCTTCCATCAATGCGGTACACGAGCGTGCGCCGCATGCACGGACAATGCTTGTACCAGCACTGCGCACGCACACGCACTCCCTGCCCCGCGTGCTCCTCTGCACAGCACCGGTCATTCCTGCACCCGCACCACCCCTTCGCGCACACACATACGCACACCCTGCCCTGCGTGCTGCCTCTGCACGGCGCCCAGGCGTCCGATGAGGGCGGCGGCATCCCCCGCTCCGGCCTGCCCCGCATCTGCACTCGCCCCCATCCTGGCCCATCCTAGCTCACATCTGAATGCGTGTGCGTGCGTGCGTGTGCAGGTATCTGATGAGGGCGGCGGCATCCCCCGCTCCGGCCTGCCCCGCATCTGCACGCGGCCCCATCCTGGCCCATCCTAGCTCACATCTGAATGCGTGTGCGTGCGTGCGTGCGTGTGCAGGTGTCGGACGAGGGCGGCGGCATCCCGCGCTCCGGCCTGCCCCGCATCTGGACCTACCTGTACTCGACCGCCAAGTCGCCGGTCGCGATGGAGACTGTGGAGGAGGCGTCCGAGGGGCCCGTCGTGCTTGCGGGCTACGGCTACGGCCTGCCTATCTCCCGCCTCTACGCGCGCTACTTCGGAGGGGACCTGCAGATCATCTCGATGGAGGGCTACGGGACAGACGCGTACTTGCACCTCAACCGCCTCGGCAACTCGCAAGAACCACTGCCCTGAGCGCTACGTTAGCATAGGAGCCAGGCATTATGCTATACATATATATACTGAAAGGTTCTCCAGCTTGGATGTAAACACACTCGTCATCTGGAGTTGGCGGTTTCGGACGCGCAATGGTGGTGGGCTGTTGCGGGCGCCATGTGGGTGGGCTGTTGCAGGCGCATGCCAGGGCACCTGCGTTGCCGAGGGTTGGTGCTGAAGCCGTCAACCCTTCGGCTTCGCCGTGGCTGCGACTCTACGTGTCCTGAAGAAGCTGGCAGCGGCTCCGCGAGCGGCACGCACCTCGCAACTGCAGGCAAGGGAGACTTGGGCAGGCGCCGGTCCAGGCGCGAATGTGAGGAGGGCCATGCGGCTGGAATGCATCCCTCCTCCCACTTGCTTAATTGCTGTATCGTGATTCCTACCGCAGCTTCAGCCATCCAGCCGGCCCAACATTTACAGGATTGAGCTGCGCCCACTCATATACTCTCCTGCACCCTCCCATCTTCTTCTGGTCTCGCTGACCATCCAGGGTGTAGGTCAGTCGTGTCATAAATGAAATTGAGAATGTCCTGTTTGACCCCGCAACGTTGGAGGGAACACGCCGATTGCCCCCGCAAGAGTTTTTTTCGCGGAAAAGTGTGAAATCGTCGGATTTCACACTTTTCGGAGGGAAATTCCCGCGATTCGCCCCCGCAGGACCTTGTGTTATTACTTAGGGTCTGGACGCTCCTGTTGTGTTGTGCATTCGACGACGACGACGCAGTACCCCCCCCCCATTTCCCTTTTTGCCCCCGCAACGGGGCAACGGGGGCTGGGGGGGCTGCGGGGGCGCTCATGACACTGGTGTAGGTTTATTTAGGGAGGAGCGCCGCGCTGTTGGGGCACATGTGCCACCTCGCGTGCGTGGATGCGACACAGACACAGCTTTCGGCGCTCAATGGGGCGCGGGGGGCAGCCACATACGCGGAGGCTGCTCAACACCTGCATGGCGACGCCAGCAACCACATCTCGGCCTCGGCCGACACCACAGACGCCCTCCGCGCCCTCAGCGCGGGGCAGGCAGACATCAGACGCCTGGTAGGGGGGCTGCTGGACAGGGAGGCGAGGGCGCGCGCCCAGCCACAGAATGCGCCGACGCAGGTGGGCGCGCCACAGGTTGCCGACGCCGGCCACAGCGGTGCCCTTGCGGGGGTGCTCGCTGTGGTGCAGGCGCAGGCGCAACAGATTGCGTCCCTGGTGGATGTGGTGAGCCTCCTGGTGAGCCGCGTCCCTGGGGCGCCCATGCAGATGCCGCATGCTGAGCCCGCCCGCGCGCGGGCCGGCCATGCGGCCCACAGTGCGGCGCCCCGCGCTGCGCCTACTGCCGAGGCTGCTCAACCTGCCGGGCCCGCTGCTGCTGCCGCCCCTGTGGCGTCGGCGGGGGGGGGCCGGCGACGGAGCGGCCTGCGTCGGGCGCCACGCGTGCCGCATCTGCGCGCGGCCCCTCCCGCCGGGGGGGGCTGCCTGCGCGTGTGGGCGACACGTCGCTGCGCCGCAGCTTCGTGCTGTCCATCCCGGTGGCACGCGGCGCCAACTGGTTCCTCGCGGGCGGTGGCAGGAGGATGGATGAAGAGGAGGCGGCGGCGGCGGAGCGGATCGCTGCAGCTGCCGAGGACGGCACCAGCCTGCCCGTCCGCCTGGCTACGGATGTCGTGCGCTTCCTCTACGGCGGCACCGGCCGGCGGGAGCCGGCTGATGGTGGCGTCGTGTCCGCGTCGCTCCTCAACGCCAAGCCTGCCGTCGGGGGCATCGGCGTGGAGCCACGCGGGGGCGGTGTGCTGCGTGTGCTCTTCACCGTGGCGTCTGACGCCGTGGCCGACACTGTCGTGCGCTGGCGCCACGAGCTGCGCCGCTGCGTGGACTCGACTGCAGTCTTCGACGTCCTCAGTGACCGCGAGGAGGCGCAGCACCAGGCGCTGTGGCCCGCTTTCCTCGCCGCCAAGGTTGCGGGGAAGCGGGCGCAGTTCCACCGCGCGCGCCTCGTCGTTGACGGCGAGCGGGTGCCTGCACCTGCTTGCTAGATGGCATTCCTCTGGGGGTGTTTTTGAAGGGGAGGTGGCGCCACACGCGTGCGGTGGCGGGTGCGGTGTGGTCGCTGAGTAGAGTGCTGCGGCGGGTGTGCTACTAGCCCCGCTTCCGGTGGTCTGGGGGAGGGCTTTTTGGTCCCTTCATGGTTTTATACCTTGGGTCCGCCCTCTGGCCATTTGAGGGGCTGGGTGTGCAGCCTGCACAGTGGTGCTGCTTGCTTGGCGCCCGCCACCAAGTGTGGATGGCGTTACCGTGGGCTACTTGTAGCTTGACCTTTTGTGGGCCTTGAGCCTTGTTTCTCTGAGTCCCACTGGAGCTTTGGAACCGTACGTGTGACCGCCAGAAGTGGATTGTAACCAAACATCATCATGTCGTGTGAACCCAAAACAATCACCAGGCCCCCTCCAGCTGCCATCAAAGCAGGCTCTCTCCCCAATGGATGTGCAACACTACTCTCCCCCCAAACTGTAGGCTGACTGGACAGGAACTCCTCGGTTAGTTTACTATCATGGTTATAAGCAACGACTACAGAGCATGGCAAACATAGGCGACGTCTCCTTAATCACGGGAAGGACGCACTCGCCGCCGGGGGCGCGGGGCGGCAGGACTTTAAGATCGAACACCGCGATGATCACAGCCCTCGGGTCCACTAGCACAGCGGGCGACGAGCGGACAGCGGGTGGGCAGCGAACGGGCAGCGGAGAGGCAGCGAGGGCGGAGGACACAGCGACGAGGGCCGCCATCACGGCGCTCCCCCACCCCACGGGGAGCGCCGCGACCCCCCAGCGCGCAGCCCCCGGCACGTCCAGTGCCGGGATCGCGCCAGCGGGGCCGGCGGCGGCGTCAGGCATCGGCGAGGAGGGGGACGCGGATGGAGAGGGGGCAGCGACAGGGGCTGCCGGCATCACCCCCTCACTCGCTCTGGTCCTGTATCAGGACGAGCCGCTCGCGCCACCCAGCGGCTATGACGAGGGCATGCAAGGCGGGGAGGGCATGAGTGCCCTTGCACGGCAGCATGCGGCCATGCACGAGGTGGCCATGCGCCAAGCGGATGCCATGCGGGCGGACGCCAGGCGCAACCATGCAGCCACGGAGACACGCCTGTCTGGGCTCGAGACGGCGCTTGGCGGGCTCGGCAGCGGGTACGGGCGCATGAATGCAGAGGTGATCAGGCTGGGGCTAGGACTCACGGCCATGGAGGAGCGCACGGCGGGCCACGAGGCCCTCGTGCGAGAGGACACCAAGGCGCGGCAGGTGCAGTACAGCCGCGACCTGGCCAGCAGGGCAAGCAAGGACGAGCTCGGTGCACACGCCGCAGCCCAGCAGAGGGACACGGCTGCTCTGCGGGACGAGATCAGGCAGGCGGCCGGCATGGGCCCAACTGGGAACGTGCGAGCCGCCATCATCGCAGAGCGGCGAGAGACTCGCTGCAACCGCATGTTCAAGGTCATCATCCCTCAACGGGTGACCGACAGACCACTCGAGCTCGCGGACAAGCTGCACACGTGGCTCATCCGGCCGGAGCTGCTGGGGAAGCCACCACCTGCCGCGGGGCCGCTGGTGTTTGAGGACGCGTGGGTGCTGCGGCCGAAGGGAGGGGAGACCAGCAGCCAGGAGGGCACCAAGGCGGCGTTTGTGGTGGCGAGCCCCCTGCTGGCGCGCTGGGTGCACAGCCGCCTCGCGGCGGTGTCCGCGGCGGGGGTCAGCATCAGCGTGGAGCGGACGCCTGCGCAGCAGCAGGCGTGGCTGCCGCTGAAGGCGCTGTTCGCGCAGGCGATGCAGGAGGGGAGGAAGGTGCGCTCTGCCAGGGGTTGCCTGTGGGTTGATGACAAGCAGGTGCTCGCGGGCGGGGTGCTGCCGCCGCGGGAGCCGGCGCAGCAGGGCGGGGGAGAATACCCACCACCACCACCACCAGGGGCGCAGCATGCCGGGGGGGGACAGCCAGTGGACACGGGGCCGGACATGGGGCAGCTGCCGGCCGGGCCGGGGCACCACGGGGGACAGGCACTGACACTGCCACCAACAGGGGCGCAGCAGGCAGGGGGGGGCCAGGCGGTGGTCACGGATCTGGGCAGGTTGCAGCTGCCGAGGGTGGCGCAGCAGGCAAGAACGGGGTACCAGGGGGGGCATGCACTAACACCACCACCACCCGGGGCGCAGCAGGCATCGGGGGGGCAGATTGGGGGCACGGGGGCGGGCATGTGGCAGCCGCCGGGGTCGGGCATGTGGCAGCCGCCGCTGTGGCAGCCGCCGCTAGGAGCAGGGTTCCAGGGGGGGCAGGCACCAACACCAACGGCACAGACCGCAGGTGGGGGGCATCCCTGGGGCATGGGTCCGGGCATGTGGCAGCCAGGGGCAATGCAAGAGGGGGCAGGGACGGCAGCACTGCAGCTTCAGATACACCATCTGCAGCAGCAGCTGCAACAGCTAACGGGCACGGGGCAACAGATGGGCATGGGGCAGCAGCAACAGGCTGCAGGGCTGCAGGCATTGCGCGTGCCGCAGCACACAAACGCAAGGCAGCAGCACATGGGCAATGGCGCGCAAGCACAGGCACAGGCGGCACAGGCACAGGCACAGGCACAGGCACAGGCACAGGCACAGGCACAGGCACAGGCACAGGCACAGGCACTGGCACAGGCACAAGCACTGGCACATGAGGGCATGGGGCAGGCGCAGCAGCAGACGCAGCACCAGATGGCAATGGGGATGCAGCAGCAGCTGCAGCAGCAACATCAGCAGGCGGGGGCACAAACATGGGGGCCGCAACACATGGGCATGTGGCAGCACCAGCAGGCTGGGGGGGCCAGCATGCGGGGACGGGCGGGGGGGGGACACCACTGGCGGCGGGGCCGCCGCATCAGGTGATGACTGGGCCGCCGGCATGGGACCCCATTGGCGTAGGGCAGCAGCATGCTGGAATGGAACAGCAGCAGGGCATGGGGTCGGCGAGGGGGGGGCAGGGCCACTGGGGGCGCTGGGGGCGCCCCCGGTGGCGGCAATGGGCCCCATGCACGACGCGGAGCACACCGGGATGGCCGGGCACGGCGGGGCCGGGCCCAGCCGGCCGGGCCACGCCCCGGCATCGGGTTACGCGTAATGACGTGGAACGTTAAAGGGCAACACTATCACATAGACCAGAGCGCCGACGTCAGTAACTGGCTCTGGGCCACAACGGACATCATCGCATTCACTGAAACTGGGCATACCGGCGAGGCCCCCGGGGCTATTAGGGGGTTCAAGTGCCTAGCATGCAGCCGACGCCCATACACCGCTAAACACGGGGGGGTGGCGCTTCATGTGCGCTCCACGATCGCGAGCCACGTCAAGGTGGTGGAAGACACCCCAGCGCTGGGGATGCTTTGGTTCAGGATTAGGCTCAAGGGGGGGAGGGACGTGTACGCGTGCGCTGTCTACCTCCCCCCCCCCACCTCCACGTACCTGAAGCGGGAGGGCGGGAGCCTGTCGGCGGAAGCCCACATGCTGGCTCTCGCCCAAGGGATAGCCAAGTACAGGGAGCTGGGGGAGGTGCTAGTTTTGGGGGACCTCAACGCCCGCACCGGCCAAGCGGACGACAGGGGGGGGCACGACGCCGAGGGGGGTGACCCCGCCCTCGCGCTGACCGCTTGGGACATCACACGGGCTGGGCGGGTAGGACAGCGGACGTCTGCCGACCACGGGCCGCAGAACGCGCACGGGAGGGACATGATTAGACTGTGCCGAGACACCGGGATGGTGATTCTGAACGGGCGCTTGCCAGAGGATGAGGGGGGAGCACACACATTCCATGCAACAGGCAGGAATGCGCACAGCGTTGTTGACTACCACGTTGCATCGCCGGCACTCATGTTTAGCGAGACGGGGGCCCCGCGGGAGGGGGCCACGCTCAGGGTGCATACGATCCCCACCCTGCCAGGCTGGAAGGGGTCCTTTGACCACTGCCCAGTTGTGCTGACCATGGGCGAGGCGGCCGGTGAGGCGGTCGCCACGCCACACCCTACCATGCCATGCACCACGCCAACTAGATTTAGGTGGCCTGAGGGGGGGGAGCGTGCCTACGCACGGGAGCTGCAGGGGGTGGCGGCAGAGATCAAGGGGGCGCGGGAGGCCCCCACGGTAGATGAGGAGCAGGCGCTCCTAGAAGGGGCGGTTGAGCGGGCAGCGCGGGCGCTGCACGCGTCAGGGGCGGCTGGGGCGGTGCTGGTAAAACCAGGGGGGGGGGGCGCATCAGTGCGACCACACAACACATGGTATGCCCAGGAGTGCAAGGAGGCACGGCAGGCGTATCGAGAGGCCGAGAGGGCGCACGGGGCGCAGTCGACGCTGACCTCAGCAGCGTTCAGGGCGTATAGGCAGACCACGCGACGCGTGCGCCGGGCATGGGAGGCCCAGGAGTACGACGCTATGCTCAAACACATGCATGGCGCCCCCAGGAAATTCTGGCGCAAGGTTAAACCAGGGAGCCAGGGAGGGGGGCTGAGGGATGTAGAGGGGTGGACGACCTACTTTGAGGGCCTGGTTGGGGGCGAGCATGCCCATGGGGAGCTGCAGGAGGGAGGGAACCCGTTTTCGGATGCCTCCGAAGGAAATAAGCAGCGGGCACGAGTACTCAACGCTTGGATCACCGAGGACGAGGTGAGCACAGCCCTCCTGGGCATGGCGGCGGGCAAAGCGCCGGGCGTGGACGGCGTACCGGTGGAATTTTATCAAAGGGCATGGACTGGGGAGGGGGACACAGGGGGTGGGGGAGATGTGGAGGGGAGCGAGCCGCAACACGCGCTGCTTGAACCGATCACACATCTACTCAATCGGGTCTTCCGCGAGGGGTATCCCAAAGCATGGCACATGGGGGCAGTCACGCCGGTGCCGAAGAAAGGCAATCTGGACGAGCGGGACAACTATAGGGGCATCACGGTGGGTGGGGCGCTTGCTAAGCTCTATAGTCTGGTGCTACTCCGCAGACTAGACGACCTTGCTGAGAAGGGCGGCCATAGAGCCGCCGGGCAGGCAGGGTTCCGGAAGGGGCGGGGGACCCCTGACAATGCCTTCATCCTACAGCACATGATTGAGAGGCGCAGCCATGAGCGAAAACCGCTGTATACTGCCTTCATCGACTTTAGAAAGGCATACGACTGCGTGCATCGGCAGCTCATGTGGGAGTGCCTTAAGAGCCTGGGGGTGGGGGGGGCGTTTTTAGCAGCCCTGACATCACTGTACGATGGGGCTGGCATGTGCGTGCGCATAGACGGCACGGTGGGACCAGGCTTCACCACACGCCAGGGGGTCATGCAGGGCGACCCAATGTCGCCGCTTTTGTTTGGGCTGTTTATCGACTCACTAGAAGGGGAGCTTGACGCACAGATGCCAGAGGTCGGGGTCCCCCTAGGGACAGGAGCAAACAGGCGGCTCCTACGGTTACTCTTGTATGCAGATGACCTCGTGCTCATGGCAGAGACGCCGGAGGCGCTCCAGCGCTTGCTAGATGCACTTCACGTTTTTTGCAGGACGCACGCTCTCACTGTCAATGTCCGCAAATCTGAGGGGGTGGTGTTTAACGACCAGTACTGCCCGGTCACGAGCGCCAGGGGAAGGGTGACCCTGAAGTACGCTGGTATGGACCTGCCCATCAATCACGAGTTTAAATATCTGGGCATGCTTTTTGGGAGCCGTCGGGCAATAGGCGCGGGGCTGGAGCAGAGGCAGGGGGCGGGCCAGCGTGCACGCTTCGCCCTAGCGCGCAGATACGATGCCATGGGCCTCCACAACGTGGGAGTAAAGGCGCACCTGTTCAACGCACTGGTGCGACCTGTAATTAACTACGGGTGCGAGATCTGGGGCCCAGGGTTGATGGCGGGGGCGGGCATGGGGGTACAGGGGATCTTCTCGGGGGCAGCCGACAAGTGGGGGTTGGCTGGAGGGGACGGGGGCCCCTCCAAGGCGGCGCGCCGCAAGTGGCGCGCCATGGAAGCCCTGCACTTGCAATCTGTGCGCGAGGCCCTCCGTATTCGCAGGTGTGGGCAACAGCTATCGCTGCTGGCGACGGAGGTGGGCTGGCGACCGCTGTCGACCGACTGGCTGCGGCAGGCGGCGCGCTTCTGGGCGAAAGCGCTACGGCGGCCGGATGGCGATCTGCTGAAGGCGGCAATGCGGGAGAGCTGGGAGCTAGCGGCGGGTGGCGTGCGAGAGAGCTGGGTGGCACAGCTGAGCGAGTGCCTCAGCACAGTGGGGCACACGCTGGTGTGGGGCCAGGAGGCGGGGGGCATCGCCCGCCTGCTAGAGACAGCAGCGGCAGGTTGGCTGGCATCAGAGACCAGCACACCAGAGCTGCCAGAGGACGCCAACCAGCTCAGCGTCGTCCGCTCAGTGCCTGACTCATGGTCACACCGCTTCAAGATGCTTACTTACTTGCGGTGGATGGCAGACGACTGTGGCGGCGCACCAATGCTCTGGACGGGGCTGAACAGCGCCGCCCAGATCACGACACTCGCACGCTTTAGAATGGGGCTGCATGAACTGCAGATAGAGAAGGGGCGCCACACGGCGCAGGCAGAGCCACGCAGCCAGAGGCTCTGTCGCCTTTGTGGCATGCGGGAGGATGAGGCACACGTGATTTTTGAGTGTCCAGCGTATACGGAGACACGCGTACAGTTCCACACCCTTTTCCTGAGCGTCCCTGGGGACGATAAAGGCTTGGATGCGAAGATGCGGGCGTTTATGAACCCCAGCCCGGGGCTACTTTACCCTTGTTTTTGGCGTGACATGGCCAACTTTCTGGTCTCGTGCCTTGATATACGTAACACAAGCCTGGAGATGGTAGAGGATCGGGAGGAATAATTGACCTGAAGCGAACGATGTTTTGAATTAGGAGTCAATGAGGCAGCCACGATAGTGGCGGGGACCCAAGCGTGGGTTCCCGAGGAGCTGCGGTGGACTGTGCCGTTTGCAGTGCACCGCAGCTGGCGCACCTGAGAAATGCCCACGCTGGGTCTCACACGTGAAAGCTGCCTCAAAGATGACGACCTCAAAACGGAGTATGCAGAAGGAACATATTTATCCGCTATAACCGGGGGGCAAGCTTGCTTTCTAACCTATCACCAAATCCCACACTGTTGGTCACTACTGACCGCCTTTTCCAGCCCCTTTCTAGGTAGTTAGGCTTAGGGATGTGCCCCTCACCGAGTCCTTCTGTGCCTCCCCCCTTCAGCAGGGGGGGGGCCTGCGACACGTCCAATGTCGTGCTCGGTGCAACACAAGGGGTCAGCTTCTGCTCAGAGCCGGGTTAAGGGTAACAGGTTGAGAATCCTGTGAATGCTGGTTGAAATCCCAGTTAGAAAACCCCTTAACACGTTAGAGGTTGCGGCCCGGCTGGATATCCTTTTCGGCCACGTCTTGGCCTTTCTCCCCACGGGGGGATGTCTCTTCTGGCAATTGGCGACGAACCTGCCTTGCGTTTTCCGTTTCCCAACATGCGCTCACCGACTTCAACAAGCGTTTGCTGCCGCTGCGGTAGGGGACCTAGGGGTGCGCCCACGCTCTTTACAGAGTTGGGGTTCCCTACCACCAACAGCCAGCCATCTCAGTAAGGTGCTCGGGCCATATGGCGCCGAGCACGGTCTTATACGCCTTTAGAGGTGTCCCTGACTGTAACATCCATCATCACGGGGCCATGCGCGCTGTGTGGTTCGACAAGCTGGGCGTAACATTGCGCGCGCTCCCGAACCTTGTGGCTCCAGGTCCGCATGTGCAGCAACTTTCTAAGACTCGGATTCCTCTATGGTCGGCTGTTACACTGCTCACGCGTTCTCGTCTTTTCCTAAATCCTCGGTCCTCAATATAAGTGCTCAATCCTTAATGCTCAATGCTGGCTTAATGCTCAATGCTGGCTCAATGCTCAATTCTCAATCCGCAATCCGCAATCCGCAATGCTCAATTCTCAATCCATAATACTTAATCCGCAATGCTCAATCCGCAATGCTTCATTCTCAATCCGCAATCCGCAATCCGCAATTATCAATCCAAAAAACACTCAATTCTCAGTTCGAAATCCGCAATCTGCAATCCTCAATCCAAACATCCGGACGCCACGGCGCTCAGTTGCACAGCGTCCCCACAGCCCACAGCCACAGCCCTCCACAGCCGCAGCATACAGCCGCAGATCACAGCCACAGCCCGCAGCCACAGCCACAGCCCACAGCCACGGCCCACAGCCCTCCACAGCCGCAGCCACAGCCCACAGCCACAGCCACAACCGCGCAAAGCTCACAGCTGCAGCCCTCAACCGCCACCGCCCACAGCGCTCCACAGCACACACCCATAGCCCACAGCCACTGCCCACAGCCGCAGCCCACAGCCACTGCCCACCGCCCACCGCGCACCGCCCACCGCCCACCGCCCTCCGCCCTCCGCAGCCACAGCTCACAGCGCCTCCACTGCACAACTGCCAGTTAAAATTCGGGCTAGTAAGTACTGCAGTTGCGGTAGGCCATTTACAGTACTACGCCTGGCGCAACTACTGCCCGTTCAAATTCGGGCTGGAAGTGCACTTGCGGCAGCAGCAGGGACGGGGATGCCGGCAGAGGCGGGGGCAGGGGGGGGCGGGGACAGGGGCGGGAGCGCCGGGCGTTGGGAGCGCTGGCGACAGCGCCAGGTCGCTGCTGCTGGAGCTGCCTGTCAGTCGTGACTCCGCGACGTGCGAGGTTCTCGGCACGCCGCGAGGTCCAACTGCTGCTGTCGACTGGTCGACGGCGGTCTGGGTGGTAGCGACGCGTAGTGGCTGGTCGCACGCCTGGATCCACTGCGTGTGTGTGTGTGGGGGGGGGGAGGGGGGCGGTAGTGCTTAGTGTTTGATGATGATGATGTTGATGATGGATGTTACAGTCAGGGACACCTCTAAAGGCGTATAAGACCGTGCTCGGCGCCATATGGCCCGAGCACCTTACTGAGATGGCTGGCTGTTGGTGGTAGGGAACCCCAACTCTGTAAAGAGCGTGGGCGCACCCCTAGGTCCCCTACCGCAGCGGCAGCAAACGCTTGTTGAAGTCGGTGAGCGCATGTTGGGAAACGGAAAACGCAAGGCAGGTTCGTCGCCAATTGCCAGAAGAGACATCCCCCCGTGGGGAGAAAGGCCAAGACGTGGCCGAAAAGGATATCCAGCCGGGCCGCAACCTCTAACGTGTTAAGGGGTTTTCTAACTGGGATTTCAACCAGCATTCACAGGATTCTCAACCTGTTACCCTTAACCCGGCTCTGAGCAGAAGCTGACCCCTTGTAGTTGCACCGAGCACGACATTGGACGTGTCGCAGGCCCCCCCCCTGCTGAAGGGGGGAGGCACAGAAGGACTCGGTGAGTTTAGTTTAGTGCTTGGGGCTTTCAGGGTGCTTACTGTAACCTGTTTGCCGACCGCTCCCCGTCTCAATCGTCCAACCACAGCTCTCGTGCCATGCATCCGAAATTGTGGTCAAAAACGTTGTACCCGCACAACGTTTAGCATGTAATCTAAGAGTAACCTGTACACTGTACACTGTAAACTCAATAGTGGTAAAGCCTCAGTTTTTTTTTGCGGTGCGGTGCGGTGCTAGCAGAGTTAGCCAACTACAAACCGCACACTGTACACTGTTAACTATCAACTGTGAACTATCAACTGTGAACTGTGAAGTGTGAAGTGTGAAGTGTGAAGTGTGGAATTTGAAATGTGAACTGTGAACACCCACCTGTGACGCGTCGCCGTGCCGAGTACATCACCGACGTGCTCACAGCACTGAAAGCTCGAGCGCGAGCGCCACGCTGGCCGCCTCGTCTGCCACGCGGAGTGTGTCTGCCGCATCGGCTGCCTGCTGCATCGCGCGTGCAACCGCCTCGCTCTCCGCGTTGCTGCGTGCGGCTGCTGTGGTGTCGTGCTGCTGCATCACAAACGCAGCAAACACGTTGACCATGACGCGGAATGCGGCTGCTGCCACGTCGTGCTGCTGCAGCAGCACCGCGAGCGCGGCGGCCCCGCGCTCTGCGTAGGCCAGTGCTAGCTGCTGCACGAACACGATCTGGCGCAGTGCCGGGATCTGCTGCTCGGCAACGACCCTCTCAGCGCGCTGTGAGGGTGTTGCCTTGTCGTGCTGCTGCTGCCGCAGCACCGCGAGCACGGCGGCCTCGCGGCGCTGGAGTGCTAGCTGCTCCATGACAACGATCTGGCGCAGTGCTGGGATCTGCTGCTCGGCCGCGGCCCTCTCAGCGCACTGTGAGGGCGTTGCCTTGTCGGGCTGCTGCTGCCGCAGCATCGCGAGCGCGGCGGCCTCGCGCTCTGCGTAGGCGAGCACGGCAGCCACCCCAACAGCGCGCTGCTGCTGCTGCTCGTGCTGCTGCCGCTGCTGGAGAATCTGCTGCAGCAGCAGCTGCGGCCGCTGCTGCTGCTGCTGCTGCGCCTCCTCCTCAACCACGTGCTGCTGCTGCTGCTGCTGCTGCTGCTCCTGCTGCCGCTGCTGGAGAATCTGCTGCAGCAGCAGCAGCTGCGGCCGCTGCTGCTGCCGCCGCTGCTCCTGCCCAAGCGCCGCCCACACCTCGCGTGCGGTGGGGCGCAGCATCGGGTCGAGCTCGAGGCAGCTCTTGAACACCGACGGCAGCTCTTGGCCGGGCATCGCGTTGCACGCCCACGCGAGCGCAGCCTTCACGTCGTCCGGGGTTATGCCGTTGCCACTGCGGCGGCACAGGAAGAAGTGCCCCGCATGCTCGAGGTCGACGTCAACGTTGTCGTCGATCAGGATCTCCAGGCACAGCATGGCCGTCACGAACACGCCCATGAATTCCGTCGTCTGCAATTGCAGGGGTGAGCACGTGCGGTGCACCGGGTGTTAAGAGTTTGCATGTGGTGGCTTGGTAGGCTGGCGCGCTGCGTGGCCTTGCGGGCTCTAGAAGAGCTCCCCTAGACGTGTAGTCTAGTCCTTAACTCACGCCCCGGTGTCTCCGGGCGCGTACTTGTAACAACCAAAACATCTGCATGTGGTGGTCGAGCCTACAGTCTTGTTGGATGGCTTTGGTGTCGTATTAGACTTGTGCTTGCGCACTCAATCCCCGAGGCAGGCAAATAGTACCCGCACTAGTCCAATGAGTGGATACACATTGACTGTGTCCATCCCACTAGCTCTAATTCATCTGGTCGCGCCATGCGTCTCACTTCGCTCAGTAAGGGTTTGCATGTGTGTGGGGGCGCGCAGGGTCGGGCGCGTGTGGTGATGCTGCCAGGCGAGTAGTTGTCAAGTCTGAATTTGAACTTGACTTTGAGATTCAGGCGCTGACAGATGAGGTCCAGTCGCTTTCGTCAAGCCCGACAGGCGAGATTCAGGCGCTAACAGATGAGCAGCTGCCAAGCCTGAACTTGAACTCGACTTTGAGTCTCAAAGAATGCATTCAACCACTTGCGGCGGTTACTCCCCCGGGCGCCGGCCCCTCCACCTCGGCGGTCAAGTAGATTGGCAAGCGCCACTTGACCCCCTATCCCCTGGAAGCAGTTAGGATATATTCTGGAGGCGTCGCACAATAGCTCTCCTTTTTGCTCTGGGAATCCACGTTGGCAGGCAGCCGGCTGGTGGCTACCGCCCCTCACAACTAATTGTGAGGGCCAGAACTGGACTTGCGTCTAGGTGGTGGTACTAGGACTAGAAGGTAGTCTTTGCTGGAAAGCCGATGTAACTGTAGCTGTAACTGCATTTTGATGAGAGTTTTCACAATCCACTACTGGCGGTCGCACAGTTCCAAAGCTCCAGCGAGACTTAGAGAGCAGGCACGAGGCCCACCAAAAAGGTCAAGCTACAAAAGAAGCCCACGGTAGCGCCAATCATGGAGTGTAGGGCGCCAAGCAAGCAGCACCACATTGCAGGCTCCACACGTAACCCAACTGCAGTGTAACTGTAACTGTAACTGTAAGAGATGGGTGCTTACCAGGACGACGGCGCCGACGCCTCGCTGCGCGGCGGCGTGCTCTGGGGCCTGGAAGTCGGGCGTGCCGGTGCCGCGGGAGACTGGCTGGCCCAGCGGCACTGCGACCCTGTGCATGTGTGGGTGGGTGGGGTGGGTAGGTGGGTGAGGTGGGGCAGGGTGGATGGGGTGGGGTAGGGTGGGTGGGTGGGTGGGTGGTGAGCGTGGGTGGGTGGGTGGGTGGGTGGGTGGGGGGGTGGTGGGGTGGGTGGGTGGGTAGGTGGGTGGGTGGGTGGGTGGTGGGTGGGTGTGCTCTGGGGCTTGGAAGTCAGGCGTGCCGTTTCCCCTGGAGACTGGCTGGCCCAACGGCACTGCGACCCTGTGCATGTGTGGGTAGGTGGTGGTGGTATGTGTGGGGGTGTGAGGGTCGATTTTACAGTCTTGTTGGACGCCTTTGATGGCACATTAGACTCGTGCTTGCACACTCAATCCCTGAGGCAGGCAGATAGCACCCGCAGTAGTCACCAGGGTGGATGCACATTGACTGTGTCCATCCCACTAGCTGTAGTACATCTGGTCGCGCCATGCGGTGTGTGTGTGTGGGGGGGGGGGCCTGAGACATCTACCTGGGGTCTGAAGTTCAAGGGGTGGGGGAGATGCTAGTGGTGGAGTCGCCCCCCACCCACCCACCCACCCACCCACCCACCCAAAGTCGCACAGCCGGAGGATCCTGCGCACATCCGTCCTCCATCATCTTCTTGGCGAGCGACCCCCCATCCACCCCATCGACCCACCCACCCACCCACCCATTCATCCTCCCATCCATCCTCCCACCCACCCCACCCACTCATCCACCCACCCAAAGTCGCACAGCCGGAGGATCCTGCGCCCGTCCTCCATCGTCTTCGTGAGCACGTTGCCCGGCTTCATGTCCAGCTGCTCGATGCCTGCCGCGTGCACCGCAGCAACCGCGTCAAACACCTCGCGCATGATCGCCACCTTGGCAGGCACGCTGAGCACCTCGCCCCTGTGTAAGCACGGTGGGGAGGGGCAGCAGTTTAGGGTTTAGGGTTTAGGGTTTAGGGTTTAGGGTTTAGGGTTTAGGGTTTAGGATTTAGGGGTTAGGGCAGCACACGCCAGTGGGCTCCTTTTCGGCTCCACTACACAGCCACTTTGCTGTATTCTGGCTGTATTCTTTTGACCTCAAGCACAGCTAAAACCATTCAGTGGATTGGTGGTCTGATGAGCCCGCCAGATAGAGCTCGTCAAGAGCTTTCAAATGAACCATATGTGAGGACAGACGGTCGACGGAAGGTCGACGGTCAACGCGGTCAAAGTAAATCTGGCTGTGGAATGAAAAATTAAAACTCATGAAACAAAATCACTGGCAGATGCGGTGTAGTCAGCGGCAGGCATGCAAAGCAGTCGGCAGTTCGTCAGTCATGCACGCATGCCGCATGCATGCATGTGCCGCGCACGAGGCCGGCACGCGATGCACTCACTCGAGCACGTCCGCCAGGCTGCAGTCCATGAGGTCCATCGTGAAGCCGATGATGTGCTTCTTGACCTTCTTGACCTTCCTCCCGGACTCATCGCGCGCGTCCATCCCCACCGAGGAGCCCTCGTCGGGTAGCTCGCCCACAACAGCTGGCGCACCGCCATGACGTTCCCGCTGTCGATCCCCAGGGCGCGGCAGCGCTTGTGGACGTTGAACATTGACACCGCCTTGCGCGCCATGGCGTACCCGCCCCGCCTCGAGACATGTAGGTCTAGAGGGTCCTCGGGGAACTTTGCCGCGCAATGGAAGCCGCCGACGCATGCCTCAAACACCTCGCCCTGGCCGCCCTTGCCCAGGCTGCCGATGATCTGATCGCGGTCGAAGTCGACCATCTCGACTTCCGCGAGCATCGCCGCCAGGTCAAGAGCGAAGTGCTCCTCGGGTCGAAACGGCAGCGGTGGCCCCGCAGCGGGCGGCGCGGCCGAGGCAGCCCTGCCCGAAGTCGGCGCGGCCGAAGCTGCCCTGCCCGAAGACGGCACAGCGGGCGGCGTGGCCGAACCTGCGTCGCCGGAAGTTGGCCTGCCCGAAGCTGCAGCGGATGGCACCGCCGTAGGCATGCCAACACACGGCGCGACGCCTGTAGTCGTGCCGGTGCCGGTGCCGGTGCCGGTGCCGGTGCCGGTGTCGGTGCCGGAGCCGGTGCCGGAGCTTCCAAGTGAGCATGGTGCGGTGGGCGAAGCAACGGCAGCGGTCTTCAGCGGTGCAGTCGAGGGCGGCGACGCCAGAGGCGACGCCAGGGGCAAATCCGGGTGAGATGCCAGGGTCGACGCCAGGCGTGGCACGGCAGCGGACGAGGCACCGCTGAGCGCGTTGCCGCCGTGCGCGGCAGCGGCAGCGGCGGCGGCAGCGGGGGCGCCGGGCGCGTTGTCGCCGAGCACGCTGCTGGCGGTAGTCGAAGAGTCGGCGGCACCGTCGGCGTCACCCGCCGCCGCGCCTGCCGCTGCCCGCTCGTGTGCGAGCCGTGCGCGCACCTGCATGCCGCGGCACGCCGCCTGGATCACCACCGCCGCGCGCTCCCGCTGCGCGACCGCAGCTGCCTCTGCCGCTGCCGCTGCCACTGCCTGCTCGCGTGCGAGCCGCGCGCGCACCTGCATGCCACGGCACGCCGCCTGGATCACCACCGCCGCGCGCTCCCGCTGCGCGACCGCAGCCGTCTCTGCCGCTGCCGCTGCCGCTGCCTGCTTGCATGCCTGGGCCAGCGCCGCCGTCTCAGGGCTCCAGTCCCCAAACATGACTTCGAGGCCACGCTCCATCACGGTTGCCTGCACGCAGGGGCAAAGAGGGAGGGCGCGTGTGGCAGCAGGCGTCAGTGGTGCGTGGCTGGGGCAGGGTGGCGCGCGTGTGGGCCCTATGGGCACTTTTAATGGCACGCCTCGCGCAACAGATCAGAGCGCCCGCTGTGGACGTGTGTGTGTGTGGTGGTGTGTGGTGCGAGGGGGGCTGCGCTGCATTGCATGCATGAACGTTGGAAGAAATTTCGCGTCTGCACATGTGACGATGCACAGTTGGTCAAGGGTTCAGGGTTTAGGCTCTGTTGCAAGCGGTGCAGGTGTCACATCCTGACATCTTGTCGTTCATACCTCCACACCACCTGCACACGGCACCATGTAGGGCACTTGTAATCTGTACGCTATGCACGTCTCACGACTCTCAACCACTACCAGAGGCAACAGCAACGCACCTTGGCGTGTGCGTCCGCCATGCGCGCCATGCGGGCAACAGCGTCCGCATTGCGGCCGAGTCTGGCAGCGTGCTTGACCTGCCAGGCCGGAACGTTGACCTTTTTCCTGCCCACCTGCAGAGTATGGGCGGGTGTGGAGGTGTGGGGTGCTGGGGTGTGATGCGGATCGCAAGGCGGAGGCACACACGTTGGAGCACCTCAAAACCTTAACCCGCAGCTGTGCTGCGAGCGCTCGTTCACACACACACAAACACACACACACACATACACACACACACACATACACACAGAGCGTACACACACATGGGCTTGGGATTTGGGGTTTAAGGCATTGGGTTTCGGGCTTCGGGCTTCGTTTTGGGGGGTGTAAGGGTTTCAGGTTTTAGGGTTTTAGGGTTGGCAGCGTCTGCGAGAGCACACGCGCGCACACTCACACACACACATACACACACAGTGCGCACGCGCGCATGCAGAGAGAGAGAGTGCGACAGAGTGTGAGAGAGAGAGAGAGAGGGAGAGAGAGAGAGAGAGAGAGAGTGGGAGAGAGAGAGAGAGAGAAAGAGAGACAGGCGGGCGGCCGGCCGACCGACCGACCGACCGACCGACCGACCGACATGATCCTGGATGTTGCAGTCAGAGACGCCTCTAACGGCGTTTACGACCGTGCTCGGCGCATAGAGCATGAGCACCTTACTGAGATGGCCGGCTACTGCTGGCTGGGGGCCCCCACTCTGCAAAGAGCATGCGCGCAGCCCAAGTTCCCCGACACACAGAGAGAGAGGCACTCGCGTAGAACGTGCACGTCGACCAGTGGAGCGTCAGCGTGCATACACACACACACACTCCGCACACACACACACACCACACACACACACACACACACACACACATGCACACACGCACACTCACACACACACGCACACGCACGCACACACACACACACAAACACACACACGCACACACACCTCAGACCCCCCCCCCCATGGAGGTCGCCACCCACCTCAAGACGTTGAGCTCGAGGTGGACATCAGGTTGACCACCATCGGGTTGACCACCTTGACCTTGGCCATGATGCTGATGACTGCATAGGGGGGGGGGCGGGGGGGGGGGGGTTAGGCCTTAGGGGCGTGTGCCTTGCGTGCGGGGTAGCCAGGGGAGGGGGGCGGGTCGGGTGCTGGTGCGCGGGCACATCAGGCGCACTAACAGCACGGCTGCCAATGACTGAAGTAGGGGCGGGGGCACGAGTTGGGGAGCGCCAGGGGGGGATGCATATCAGGCACTGCTGCGCTGGCGCATCAGGCGCGCCAGCAGCACGGCCGCCGATGACTCAAGGGGGTGGTGAGGGTTAAGGGTTCAGGGTTTAGGGTTTGGGGTTTAGAGTTGAGGGTTTAGGGTTTAGGGTTTAGGGCTTTGGGTTTAGGGGCTTTACGAGGGAGCAGAGTTGGGAGGCGCAAGGGGGTGGAGGGATGCAGAGTTGGGAGGCGCTTCAGGCGGGCGTGGAAGGCTGGGCGCGCCAACGCAGGCTCGATGGTCAAACAGCAGCAAGGCCGCCGAGGTCTGCATGGGGGGGAGCAGGGGAGGAGGGGGGGGGGGGTTGCAGAGGAGGGGCGCAGGGGGGGGGAGGGGGGGTGGCAGGTGTGTGCGTCAGGCGCAGGCGTCGTTGAGGGGTGGAGGGGGAAGGGTGTGGGGGAGCACGAGGGTGTGTGTGTTAGGCGTAGGTATGATGCCAAGCAGCAGAAGCAGACCACCACAAAGGGGGGAGAAGGGGGGGGGGGGAGAAGGAGGAGGGGGTGCAGGGGAGGGGCGCGGTGTGTGTGTGTGTGTGTGTGTGTTATGTGTGTTAAGCGTAGGCGCACGGGCGTCGCGTCGTGGTCTGCGGGAGGGGAAGGGGGCAGTCGCGCGCGTCAGGCGCAGGCAAGCGGGCACAGGCGTGATCAAAGATCAGCATGGCCACCGAGGTCTGCAAGGGGGAAAGGGGAGGGGGGTAGGTGTGTGTGTGTGTGTGTGTGTAAACATGTGCGTACAACATTGGCAGGCGTAGGCGCCGCGCACGACCACAGGGCTCGGGCAAGGTGCCCTGCGTCATAGGGCAGTCCAGGACATTGCTGCAAATGGGGGAGCAGGGGGGAGCGGGTGGGGGGAGCACGGGGCGTGTGTGCGTGTGTGTCAGGAGCAAGTCAGGCACGTGTGCGACTCGTTCGCGCTTCTCCTCCCCCCCAGGCAAGGCTAGGGGGAAAAAACGCAGGCCATGGCCCCGCCCGCCTGCTGCTCCTGCGCCCCCCTCCCGCCGTCTGCTGCTGCTGCTGCTGTTGCTGCTGCTGCTGCTGCTGCTGTAGGCTGGAGCGCAGGCGTCGATCGACCAACTCTGAACACCGACCCTGCCCACCATATGCGCCTTCTTCCCAACACGGCCTCCTCACGCCCTGGCCTCCTGCAACTAGATCACTCGTCCCCACCTGCTGTCGTAGGCCGCGAGAGTGGGCGTGGCTACGGTCAGAGCACTGAAATAAGCCATTTCTGCCGAGCCCGCCCCTCTCACGCGCCCCTCGTATGGGCGCCTGCTCCTCCTGCTCACTCAGCGCTGCGTAGTACTGCCATGGAGCATGTAATATGGCGGAGAAGCGGGGCCCTGTCTCGCGGAATGTGCCCGGATGGCGTGGTCGAGGCGCCTCAAGAAGATGCGTAGCGACCGTTGTTGGTGGTGGTGGTGAGTCTGGATGACTGTGGAATGAAGGGCTGCGAGTCGTCGTCGTCGTTTGCATTACACAACGGGGGCGCCTAGACCCTGAGTAAAAACACAAGACCCAAAACTCAGCCAGCGAGGCGATCACACACAGCTGCGAGGGAAAGCAGGTTACATGTGTGCTGGTGTTGAGGACACACTCCAGCCAGCCCCCCATCTCCCACAGCGCCCCATCCGCACTGCCACAGAACGTGGAGTGATGCGCTGGTGGTCTCCAGCACCACCAGGTGAGCGGACAGGCCGGCAGCTCCCGCCACGCCTCCTAGTCAGCTCCGAGAGCCGAGGCAACTCCGCTCAGCGCGATGGCTCAGCGCGATGGTTGCGCCACACCCACGCCAACACCACCACGAGGGGCACGCACACATCCTCCAGGGGCCTGAAGGACCCTCATGTGTTGCTGATGCATGCGTTGCATGGGGCAGCCCTGTGCTGTGCATGCTCTCCATCGCCGCATGAAGCAACGCCCAGCAGCACCGGCCACACGCTGGTGCTGCGTGCTGGGGCAGTGAAGGCCGCAGCTGTTGCTGCGTGAAAATGCGAGCATCAGCTCGCCAGCTGCTGCTCTGATGTGTGATGATGCAGACATGGTGGCCACGTATGCACGCCACGCAACGTCAACTGGTGAGGAGTGGCGGGGTGTCTGGAATGACTGGGTTTGAGGGCTGGCTGGGGTTTGGTTGGGACCCTGGTTGGGAGCTCTGAGGTGACCCCTGCATGGACCTGAACGCTTATATCATCGTGCTGTGTCATCGTGATGAACAGGGTCACTGCCTGTACGTGTGCCTGGCCCCTGCGGGAGCTCTCTGGAGAGCTGTGGCGCGTGTGCTGGGCGCACCCGCACACGAGCTAGCTGCACACGCAGCCCGCCGCCACGCCGAGGCCCCGGGTACGAGCGTGTGGTAGTTTACACGGGCCGTCGCACAAGCACATCAACCACACAACACAACACAGCACAGCAGTGCCTGCTCTCGTCTCCCTGTCTCTCCCAAGTAGCCTGCTATGCCCGCTGACTGGGCCTTCCTAGGAGGCCGCGTCGGGCGGCGCATCGTCATCGTTGTGAGCCTGCAAACCGTCCTCAATGAAGCGCATCTGCAGCTCCTCCGTCTTTCTGTCTCTCTTTCTCTTCGTCTCTCTGTCTCTCCCTCTCTATCTGCCTTGCCCCTATTTCCGTCTTCCTCTTTCTCTGTGCCAAACTAAAACCACCCACCAGTCATCGTCAAGTTTGAGCGCATCAAGGCAGAATCTCTGTCGCACAGCCGACCGTCCCATCGTAAACCGTATACCGCACCGCGCATTCCGCACACCGCGCACACCGCACACCGCACACCGTGCACACCGCGCACCGCACAACGCGCGCACACCGCACACCGCACTCACCGCACACCGCACTCACCGCACACCGCACAACGCGCACACCGCACACCGCGCACCGCAAAACGCGCGCACAACGCACAACGCACTCACCGCACACCGCACAACGCGCACACCGCACACTGTGCACACTGCGCACACCGCACACTGTGCACACTGCGCACCGCACACCGCGCACACACCACGCACCGCACAGCCTACCATGCCACCACCCGCGCCACCGGCGCTGCCGCCGCCTGCTCCGATGCTCAGTGTCAGCTGCAAGTCACACGATGGCGGGGTCGAGGAGCTGCGCGGTAGCCGTGCGTGCAGGTGGAGCTGCCGCAGGTGTGCAGCAGCGAGGGGCACAAACGGCCGGGGCGCAAACGCAGCCTGGCTCCGGCCGCCGCCCCCCCCCTCCCCTCAGGGCTCGGCTCAGCGGACAACGCCGCGTGATCGCCGGGCCGCCTGACAAAATCGCCAGCGCTTCTACCAGCACTAGCGCAAACGCCTGCACCAAACATCCAGTGCCATGCCCGCAGCCGTGTTTGCGTGAAGCGGGAGCGGCAGTGCGGCGGCGCGCCCCCCGCCCCCCACTCAGTGACTGCCAGCTGTTAATCAGCTGGCTCGCGGTGCGTGCGCAGCGCGGGCGAGTGGCTTAAGCTGGGCAGCGGCGCGTCGGTCCTGGAAGTCGCGGGCTGCATGCCGGGGGGCATTTGGCGCAGCAGGCGTAGCGGGGTTGACCTGTGTAGGCCCTCAGCGCAAAGGTCAAAACTGTGACTGGCCTTGCTCGGCCTGACACATCTATAGATGTGACAGGCCGAGCAAGGCCAGTCACAAAACTAAATGACTGTTTGTGTGGGTGTGCGCACTGTATAGCCGGCAGTTGTGTTTGGCAAGTCGAGAGTCGAAAAGCTGGAGAAGTAGGGGCGTCCAGACGCGGCGCACCACTCGACGTGAGGCGGCTGAATGGTGTGTGGAGGCACTGTGTTGTCGCTTCAAGTCCGGCCTTACATGGCTGTGTGCACACCCGACATGCGTGCACACCCGACAAAACACCACTCGCTACAATAATACAACTTCCCTACACGTCTCGACTTCCAAGTGTGTGTTTAAGGTGGCATCTTACGGACTCCGCAGACCTGCGGATCTCCGCAGCAGTCGGGGGCAGACCAGGGGAGCCGCGTTCACTCACAAGTGTGGAAATAAAAAAGTGTACGACCACATGAGGACCACACCGGTGTGGGCCTCATGTGCACACCTTCTGGGTCACTGCTGCGCATAGAACCCCAAGATGTTGAGTATGTATGCTGCTGCTCTGGGGGGGCACATCATAGCAGATGCTCGCTGCACGTCTTCCGAGGAGTGCTGTCCCGTCAGCTGAACCAGAGCCGGAATGGCACCAGCAGCGGCGATCGCGGCCTGGTTCTCAGCATGGCTGAGGGCCAGTGCAGCCAGCGCATTTGCTGCTGCCACCTGCACGTCTGCCGAGGAGTGCTGCCCCAGCAGCTGAATCAGTGGTGCAATGGCACCAGCAGCGGTGATGTCGGACTGGTTTCCAGCATGTGTGTAGGTCAGCACACGCAGTGTCCCTGCTGCTGCCACCTGCACGCCTGCCGAGGAGTGCTGCCCCAGTAGCCGCACCAGTGGAGGTATGGCACCAGCAGCAGCGACCGCGGCCTGGTTCTGAGCGTGGCTGAGGGCCAGTTCGGCCAGAGTTTTTGCTGCTGCCTGAACGGTAATAGGGGAGTGCTGCCCCAGCAGCTGCACCAGTAGTGGAATGGCGCCAGCGGTGGTGATGGCTGTCTGGTTCTGAGCATGGTTGGAGGCCAAGATGGTCAGTGCACTTGCTGCGGTGGCATGCACCGCTGCCAAGGAGCGCTGTCCCAGCAGCTGCACCAGTGGGGGAATGGCGCCAGCTGCGGCGATCGCAGTTCGCTGCTGTACGCTGATGAAGGCCCGGCTGCGCAGTGTACGCACCGCTAACGCTTGCCCGCCAGGTGGCGTGGGCTGAAGCTCGTGCACCAGGCCTTCGAGCACGACAGACGACGGGTGTGCCAGGTGGGGGCATGCCCGCTGGAGGTCTTCCACCTGCCCATCCAGCAAGGGGTGGCAGTCACTGAGGTCGAGCTTGCGTAGCCTGGGGCACGCCTTGAGCGGCGCCAAGCTGGTGACATGAACGTTGCCAGCCATCCACAACTCCTCCAGCTGGCTGCACGCTCCAAGCGGCGACAGATCTGCCACGCCGACACACCCACGCATCCGCAGGCACCTGAGCTGCACACAGTCGCTCAACGTTGTGATTGAGTCCAGTCCAGAGCACCAACTGACGTCGAGCGTTAGGAGCGTTGCAGCCGCGCGCCTGCTGAACATCGGCACTCCCCACGACTGGAATGGTCTGTCCCCCTGTCCCTGCACAGTGACACCACCATGCGAGGGGTTGGCTAGAGGACGCATGGCGCATCACGCAAGCAGCAGGGTTGCATGCATAGGATTGCATGCACACAAAACACACACATGGCAAGGGCTGCATGCATGCGACAGGGCGGGCATGGGGAGTGCATGCATGGGGCGCGCATGCAGTGTATGCAGGTGCGCGGCCGAGCATGCATGTGGAGTGCATGCCTGCGAGGCCGAGGCCGTGCATGTGCATACACGTCGAGACCGAGGCGCTTTGGCCGAGGTCGAGACGTGTACGCAGGTGCGAGGCCGAGGCCGAGGGGGCATGCACTCCACATGCGTGCTAGGCCGCGCGCATGCATACTGGCATAATGGTAGCGCAGCCCATTAACGACAACTCTAGAGTGCCCCCAGGCCCTGCCATTGCGACCACATACATCGATATAGTGAACAGAATCTCGCTACGAGTGGCGTGGGGGGCCCCGACGATGAGGGCCACCTGGTCGACCGCAGATGGGGCTCGCGGCCCCTGGGCAGGCCCAGACCCCCGCCTCAAGGCCCATTAAGGTCATCTACAGGTATATAAAGGACATAATGCTGCCGGGCGGTGGTGTTGGAGGCGTCAGGCATCCCACGAGGGTTCGAAACCCGCGCAGAGAGATTGGGCCGCCGCAGCCCTCAGGCTGCGGCAGGGCCGTGTTCTAAGCCTCTGCAGGATTATGAACATGAATACAGTTGAAGTTGGGCTGTCGTGGAGCGTCGTGGGGCACTTTTTGTCCCGGGGAGCTGCCCCGAACTAATTATTGTAATCCACATGTCGCGTGTGCATGCATGTACGTGCATGCATGCACGTGCATGCGCTATAATGTTGCTCTTTGCATGTGGATGTGCATGCGGGCTGCACGCGCGCGCACATCCCCATGCGCTACCATTATGCATGCATGAGGCGCGCATGCATGCGGCCTCACCGTGCGCACTGTGAGGCTCGTCAGGCCCACCAGCCCCGTCGTGGTGAGCGGCTGCAGGTCGACGCTGCTCATGTTAATCAGGGTCAGTTGGCGGATGCTGGGCCATTGGAGCAGCGCGGCTGTGAGGCCGGCAGCAGAGAACGAGCCCGGGCCTGGGCTGCCCACCACCTGGATCAGCCCATCCACCTGGCTGCGCATGGCCTTGCTCACGAGACGCAGACAGGCCTTGGTCGGGGCGTCGAGGAACGTCCAGATGTGGTGGGGCCAGAGCGAGCCTGGGGAGAAGAGCACCTCGTGCACACGATCGGCATCGTCATCGGGGAGGCCAGGTTGCAGGTTCGACATCGCACTTGAATTGTGGGGGCGGGTTTCGTCCTCCCTCGTATGGGTGTGGGGGAAGTGGGGGGGGTGGGGACGATCAAGGGCCAGAGACCCTGTGGCGTCTCATAGTAGCCACTAGACACAGGTTTAGGCACACAAAGGGTCACTGGTAGCCTTGAAGGGCTGCACGACGTAGTGATGGTTGGCGAGGGGCGTCGACGCTGGCGAGGGGCGTCGCTGCGAGTAGCGGGATGGAACGCGTGAAGCACCTAATTTACTATCTGCATGCCCTGCTTTGTTTACAACTCTTTACGGCGAAACTGAAACGTGCAAGCTAGATCCATCTCAAGACGCAACAGTCAACTCCGCGCTACGAGGCAATTGATCAATGCACTCAATCAACCTGCGCTCTGAGAACAAAAAACGACCTTGGGCTGCTGCTGCTGCTGCTGCTGCTGCTGCTGCTGCTGCTGCTGCTGCTGAAGCAGGCAGCCCACACGGACACATGTAACTGGCCCCGGCGTGTCACACCTCGGGCAGGCCCCGGGGGAGAGGGGGAGGGGAGGCTGCTCAGCCCGACTGCGACAGCTCCGTCGCCGGCGTGCACCCCCGCGCTGCCTCCAGCTGTGCAGCCGTAGCCGCAATGATGTCGGTCAGCTGCAGGGGTGCGGTGTACGTCCGCAGCGCTTCGACGTCGATCAATGCATCGTTCTCGAGCGGCGGGCGCCACGTGCCTGCCGCCTGCAGGGGGGGGGGGAGCAATGATGTCGGTCAGCTGAGGGGGGGGGGGGCGTATGCACGCAGTGCTTTGATGTTGACCGAACCAGCGTCCTCGAGAGGCGGGCGCCACGCGCCTCCCGCCTGCAGGGGGGGGGTGCGGGAGCGAAGGGGGGGGGAGGAGGGAGGGAGGGGAGCAATAATGTCGGTCAACTGCAGGGAGGGGGCGGCGTACGCCCGCGGCGCTTCCGAGGTCGATCAATGCAGCGTTCTCGAGTGGCGGGCGCCACGCGCCTGCCGCCTGCAGGGGGGGTGCGGGAGCGGGGGGGGGGGGGGGGCAGAGAGGGGAACAAAGGTGTCGGTCAGCTGCAAGGGGGGTGGCGTACGCACGCAGTGTGTTGATGTCGATCAATGCAGCGTCCTCGAGTGGCGGGCGCCACGTGCCTGCCGCCTGCAGGGGGGAGTGCGGGAGCGGGGGGGGGGGGCAGAGAGGGGAGCAATGGTGTCGGTCAGCTGCAAGGGAGGTGGTGTACGTACGCAGTGCGTTGATGTCGATCAATGCAGCGTCCTCGAGTGGCGGGCGCCACGCGCCTGCCGCCTGCAGGGGGGGTGCGGGAGCGGGGGGGGGGAGGGAGGGGACCAATGTCGGTCAGCTGCAGGGGGGCGGCGTATGCACGCAGCGCTTCTACGTCGATCAATGCAGCGTTCCCGAGTGGAGGGCGCCACGCGCCTGCCGCCTGCAGGGGGGTGCGTGTGTGTGTGTGGTGGTGGGGGCGGGAGGGGAGCAATGATGTCGGTCAGCTGCAGGGGGGCGGCGTATGCACGCAGCGCTTCTACGTCGATCAATGCAGCGTTCTCGAGTGGCAGGCGCCATGCGCCTGCCGCCTGCAGGGGGTGCGTGAGGGGGGGAGGGAGGGGAGCAATGTTGTCCGTCAGCTGCAGGGGGGGCGGCGTACGCACGCAGTGCGTTGGTGTGAACCAAGCCAGCATTATCGAGTGGCGCCACGCGCCTGACGCCTGCAGGGGGGGGGTGCCGGAGCGTGAGGGGGGCGAGAGAGGGGAGCAATAATGTCGGTCAGCTGCAGGGGGGGGCGGCGTATGCACGCAGTGCGTGTTGATGTCGACCAAGCCAGCATTATCGAGTGGCGCCACACGCCTGACGCCTGCAGGGGGGGGGTGCCGGAGCGTGAGGGGGGCAGGGAGGGGAGCAATGATGTCGGCCAGCTGCAGGGGGGGGGGGGGGCGTATGCACGCAGTGCGTTGATGTTGACCGAGCCAGCATCCTCGCGTGGCGGGCGCCACGCACCTGCCGCCGGCGCGTGTGTATGCTCCTCCCGCGGATGAGCGGGAAGGGCAAGCGGTCGGGGGAGGGTGGCAGTGTTTCTTAAATTGATTTCAAATTATTAATTCTTACAGCCCGACCGCTGGCGGCCAGCCGCTGGCGGCCAGGACCAAAATCGGCAAAAATCGACCCAAAACGAAAAAGGGGCAAAAATCGGCAGACATCGGGCGATAAACCCCCAAAAATCAATTAATTCTTTCCGGCCAGAAACCGCCGTAGGTGGTAAACCGCCCAATGAAAGAAGCACTTGAGGGGGGCGCATTGGGTTTGTGAAGCGTGTCTGCGACGACGCGCAGTTGCAACTGTGTGTCCTGTTGCAACATGTGTTTCCTGGTGCAACATGTGTGTACTGGTGCAACATGAGTGTACTGTTGCAACATGTGTGTACAGTTACAACTGTGTACACACACATGTGTGTGGGGGACAACCGCCCGAAACCTTCCTCCACCACCAACCCCCCTCTCGGCCTCCCTCCTACCCCTGCCCCACCGCGCAGCTGCACCTGTGTGTGGGGGCAAACTGACTGACAGTTTCCTCCACCCCCACCCCCCTCTCAGCCTCCCTCCTCCCCCTGCCCCACCTCCTCGGCGCACTTCTTCCTCTGCCACCCCCTGCGGAATCCGTCCAGCTCGGTCAGCTGCGTGCTCAGGTGCCGCCCACCCCCCGTGGACGGGTCGGCCAGGCTGCCGACGATGCCGGACAGCCGCCGCCCCGCTGGGCCGCCAGAGGCGTTGACGGGGATGACCGGGGAGTCAGCGTCGGCGTCGGCAGCCGTCGCAGCTGATGCAGGCTGCAGCACAGAGCTGACAGCGGCAGGGACAGCGGCGGCTGGGGGAGCGGTGGCACCGGGCACCACTACCCCAGCAGCGGCAGGCGCAGGCGCAGCAGGAACGGATGCAGCAGGCGCAGCAGGACCAGCAGGGGCAGCCGCGGCAGGCGCGGCGGGGACGGCAGGAACAGGTGCGCCGTCAACCACCGCTCCGGGCGCGGCAGGAGCAGCAGCAGGAGCAGCAGGAGTAGCAGGAGCAGCAGGCGGAGCAGCAGCGGCAGGTGCAGCAGCAGGGGCAGCAGGAGTAGCAGGAGCAGCAGGTGGAGTAGCAGTGGCAGGAGCAGCAGCGGCACCCGCAACGGCCGCAGCGCTCGCGGGCAATGGGGCGGTGGTGGTTGGGGGCGCCGGAGCGGTGGCGGTGGGGGGCACCGGAGCAGCAGTGGTGCTTGGCAGCATCCCCGGCACGCCGGTTGGAGGCGGCGTGGCATCGGGCACCGCCGCGGCTGGCGCAGCGGCGGTGGCGCCGCCGCCGACGAGCGTGGCGTCGCCGTAGTAGAAGGGCGGCAGGTCGAACTCGGTGATCATCGAACTCGGGTTGTAGGAGCCGAGCACCGGGGGGGTGATCGGGTAGGTGAATGTGGGTGCGGCACCTGACGGGGGAGGGGGGAGGAGGGGGAGGAGGGGGGGGGGCGTGATGTGAGAACGGTAAGAGCAGAGCACTAGAGGGGTGGTAGGGTAGGTGCATGTGGGTGCGGCACCTGGTTGGGGAGGGGGGAGGAGGGTGGGGAGGGGGGTGTGTGCGGGGAGCGTGATGTGAGAACGGTAAGAGCAGAGCATCGGGGGTGCTGGCTGGGTAGGTGAATGTGGGTGCGAGGGGGGTGACGGTAAGAGCAGAGCATTGGAGGAGTGATCGGGTAGGTGAATGTGGGGGGGGGGGGAGAGGACCGGGAGGGGGGGGGGGCCGTGATGTGAGAACAGCAAGAGCAGAGCACCGGGGGGTGGTTGGGTCGGTGAATGTGGATGCGGCACCTGGCTGGGACGGGGGAGGAGGGCGGGGAGGGGGGGTGCGGGGAGCGTGATGTGAGAACGGTCAGAGCAGAGCACCGGGGGGGTGGTTGGGTAGGTGAATGTGGATGCGGCACCTGGTGGGGGAGGGGGATGGGAAAGGGAGGATTTACTCGTTTAATGTGCGAGAGAAGGGGGAGGGGGCCCAAGGGTGCATCTCAAGGACGCTCGACCTCTAGATGCGCTGCGCAGGAAGCCCGCTCGCACATACGCATGCACGCATGCCAGAAAACACACACATGCACGCACACATGCATGCACGTGCATGCGCGCACACACACAGGCACACACACACACACACTCGCACACACACACACACACACATGCATGCACACACACACACACACACACACACACACACACGCACACGCACACACACACACACAGACACACACACTTGCACACACACACAAACACACACACACACACACACACTCCACCCCCCACCCCCCCACACACACGCATGCACACACCTGTGTCAATTGACTGAGGCCAGCGGTCAATCTTGACGAGGTAGCCGTCCTGTGCACGGGAGGGACCAGCGCGTCATGGCATGCACATCAGTGATTCCCCTGCGAGCCGTAAACCGCTCCGAGCCGGATTTCCCATTTCCTAGAAAACCACCCTACACTTAGTAGGTGAGGGCGTAGAGCAGTTACAGTTACAGTTACAGTTACAGTTACATGGCATTCCAGCTAAGACAACACTAGTCCTAGTGCCACCGCCCTGTGAAGGACGATAGCCACCAGCCGGTTACCTGCCGTCTAGACTACCGCTCCCGCCGGCTAGTTTAGACCCAAACAAGTCCCTGAGGGACATGTCTGGCAAGGAGCGTATAGGAAAGGACCGTCCTCCTCCCGGCCTTTGAGGCCAACCACGCCGGCTGTGCCGACTGGCGGCGCTGAAGCAGAAAAGTCCCCGCCTGGCATGGTGCATGGTTGTCCAAATCCATGCATGGGGCTCTGCTCTGGCGTAGAGCGATGCGTTGGAAAGCTCTTGCCGATAGCAGCCCAACGGCATGCATTGCATGAATACCCGCTGTGTATTGTGCCTGGTATGAGCGGTCAAAGTTACTGGAGCCGGCAAAAAACTAATTACTAGAATCCTTCCCAGGGACCACTGATGCACATGGTGGCCGAAACCAAAGCCCAACCAAGAATACCCAAAGCCCAAACCCTGAGCCCTAAACCCTAAGACCCTAAAAAAATGAACCCCAAAACCTCAATAGAACCGTAACCCTAAAACCCTACACCCTTGAATCTTGGGCTAGTGCCGAGGGGGCGGGGCATGCACGTGGTGACCGCCGTTGAGCTGTGTGCAGGTTGACAGCAGGTCGGAATAAGCCTTTTGGTGATCCCGTCGTTTTTTCAGTGGGGTCAGTATTGATGGAGTTCTGGGCCTCCAAACCTATACTCTTCATAATTTACCCCCTCTCCTATTAGGTGGATTGTTGCCCTGAGTGGCCGAGTGGCCTGCTGACAAGAACACTGCATGGCGTGCGTGCGTGTGTGTGTGTGTGTGTGTGTGTGCATGTGCGTGCGTATGCGTGTGTGTGTGTGCGTGCGTGTGTGTGTGCGTGCGTGTGCGTGCACGTGTGCACGCGTGAGTAACGTCCATCATCATCATCCTCATGATGATGGATGTCACAGTCAGGGACACCTCTTGAAGGCGTATAAGACCGTGCTCGGCGCGTAAGGCCTGAGCACCTTGCGTACGGCCCAACCACCTTCATAATAGAAAACATCCGCACCTGGTCGGACGTGTCATTATGGCCAGCTGACCAGAACATGGCTCCAGCGAGTGCGCCGCCACGCTGAGCAGACTTGAGCAGAATCTGGCGCATGACCTGTGTGTGTGTATGTGTGTGTGTGTGTCGGCGCCTGACCTGCAGCCATGAATTTCCGGGACATTAAGAGACATTGCCCTTTTCCCACCGCCACGCCCACCTAGGGGGCCCCCCTTTGCACCAGCACCTGCGGGCAACCTAGCCTCACCCGCCCCTGTAAGGGCGTGCGCTGTCAGGACCCACGCACACCGCACCACGGCACTTCCCACACGATGCGCGTGTGAACCCTGACTATGTGTGTGTATGTGCGCGTGGGGTGGGGGTCCAGGTTGCCCGTGCAGAGTACACTGTAACGAATGTACCTCTCTCTGTGTGGGGGGTGGGGTGGGGTTGAGGTGCGTGGGTGTGTGGGGAGGGAGGAGGGATGCGTGTGGGGGGGGGGGGCGAGTGCGTGTTTGTGTGTCTGTGTGCGTGTGTGTGTGCTTCAGGGGTGCATGGCCTGGTGTGTATGACCTGCGTGTGTGTTTGTGTGTGTGGTGGGGAGTAGAAGAGTAACCTGCTTAGCTGGAAACCCCATTTTACTTCTTACTTGGTGGGGGGTGATGTGTGTGTGCATGTGGGGGTGAGTGTGCATATTTATGTGTGTGTGTTGTATGTGTACGTGTGTGTTTGCACGCATGCGACACGCGGGGCCTTCGTGTGTGTGTGCGTGTTAGAACAATCAGGCAACCAACCATGCAACAACCATGAAACCACGATGTAACAACCATGCAACAACCATGCAACAACCATGCAACACGACCTTCTGCCCATCCGCCAAACAACCAACCCCCCAACTAACACCACCCAACTTAAGAACCAGGCAACTAGCCAGCCAACCACGCAGCAACCATGCAACGACCCACTTCAAAACACGACCTAAGCGGCATCCGCCCGCCGCGAACGCCACCACGTGAGACCAAACAATCAACCACCGAACTAACCACGAAACCAAATAAGCAACCATGCAACACCAACCATGCAACAGCCTGCAACACCCGTTGCAACAAACATGCAACACCCGTGATACACCAACCACGCAATACGCATGCAACACCCATGCGACACCGATGCAACACCCATGCAACACCCATGCAACACCCATTGCAACACCCATTGCAACAACCCACCTCAAACACGACCTTGACATCGTCCGCCCGCGAACGCCACCACGTGAAACCAACCAACCAACCACCCAATTAGCCACGAAACCAAACAAACAACCATGCAACACCAACCATGCAACACCCATGCAACAACCTGCAACACCCGTTGCAACAAACATGCAATACCCGTTGCAACAAACATGCAACACCCATGCAACACCAACCATGCAACACACATGCAAAACCAACCATGCAGCACCCATGCAACACCCATGCAACATCCATGCAACACCCATTGCAACAACCCACCTCAAACACGACCTTCACATCGTCAGCGAGCGACCGCCACCACGTGAGACCAAACTCCTCGATCACCATCGGCTTTCCCAGGCGTGTCTCGGCGAGCTCCTCGTGCAGCTGCGCGCACACACACACACAAAATGGTCCCTCGTATAACTTCAGTGCGATCAAAAACGGGCCTACAGCAGCGCCTCCGTGCCCTGCCACCGCGTCCCCTTCAGAGGGAAGCCCGAACCTTATGATCCCAAGGCGGTAATGGGCGGCACACACACACACACACCACACACACACACACACACACACACACGTGCAGTGGGCGTGTCAGGCACGCAGTGGGTGTAGGTGCATCGTGTCTGTGTCCTGAGTTGTTTACGAGTCTCGGCAAGCTCTTCGAGCAGCTGCGCGCACACACATGCACACACACACACACACACACACAGAGAGATATCGTTACAGAGAACTCTGCACGGCAGACCTAGATAGGCTGTTTCTGGTAATGATCGAGGAGATTCCAGTTGGAGGCGGGTGACCCACCGTGTGCCAACAAGAGGGTGAATAAGCTCATTCAAAAAGCAGTGGGGGAAAGGGGCACACACACACACACACACTCACACACACACGTGCAGCGGGCGTGTCAGGCACACATGCACATGCAGTGATGGATTTGTTTTACAATCCACTCCTGGCGGTCACACGTTTGTTTCCAAAGCTCCAGCAGGACTAAAGAGAGCAGGCACAAGGCCCACCAAAAAGGTCGAGCTACAAAAGTAGCCCACGGTAGCGCCAACCACGTAGTGGCGGGCACCAAGCAAGCAGCACCACAGTGGGTGTAAGTGCATTGTGTCCGTGTCCTGAATTGTTAACGTGTCTCGACAAGTTCCTCGTGCACCTACTCAATTCAGAATTCAGAAGGGCAGACCTAGATCGCCTGCTTCTGAGCACCGATTCCGTTCAAGGCGGGTGGTCAGCTATGCAAACAAGAGGGTGGAGCTCCTCAACAGCTGCACACACACACACACACACACACACGCGCACACGCACGCACGCGCACTCGTGTGGACACACGCTGTGGGCATGTCAACACACAGCGGGTGTGTTGCACGCATGCACACATGCACGCACGCACGCACACACACACACACACGCTCACGCACACGTGCGCGCACACATGCAGTGGGTGTGTCAACACACACAGTGGGTGCATCGCACACATGCACACATGCACGCACGCACATACACACACACACACACATACACACACACACGCTCACGCACACGTGCGCGCACACATGCAGTGGGCGTGTCAACACAGTGGGTGCATCGCACACATGCACACATGCACGCACGCACACGCACACACACACACACACACAGGAGGTCGATTTAGATGAGCGGATGCGGGAGTTCATGAATCCTCGGCCAGGCCAGGAGAACCCCAGGTTTTGGCACGAGCTGGCTGACTACCTTGTCGCCTGTTTTGAGACACGCACCGCGTGCACAGCAATCATGATGGCAGATGGCATGCTAGGGGTCTAATTTTGACAGCTGCCGGCCTCTTTCCTAGGGTCTAATGCTCAGGGGAGTCACGCGGACCCTTCCCCTTATATAACGTCATGTTAAGTTCATAAGCTCTTCGCCAGGGGCTCCCGCCCTGGCGCCGCTCGATGGCGGACAACCGGGACAACTGCGCTTGGTACTGGGCGGCTGAAAATCTGGAAATTTCCCCTGACAGGCTCTGACGCACAGCGCTACTGGTGAACTGGTCCTGATGGGGCGAGGCTATGTGGCAGATGGGGCAGCGGTACGATGGAGAGCACGATGCACGATGGAGAGAATTGCGGCGAGCATGCACCCCCTCTCACAACGATCGGAACTCAAGCAGATTGCGGCTCCTAATGGTTTACTGTGCCTGGATGGAAGAGAGAGACGGATGGCGAGAAAATGAGAAACATGGGAAGCGAGGCACATGCGGCTAGGCTTTGTGAGGAGGTTGCGGCGCAGGGGTTCCCTGCCCCAAGGCGCAGATTATTAGATGGCGACGCGATCGATGCACCAGCGGTGCGGCATGGGGCGAGGCCCACCAGAGGGCGGGCACCATAATGGAGATGGCGGCTAAGAACGGGGAATGCGGCTACCGGGGATATGAGGCTACGGGTTATGCATGCCAGAGGACGGCGGACAAGGCTAATGCGTCACGGCGCATGGGTAAAGAACGGGGAATGAGGCTACGGGAGCTGGCGGGCGCGGCGCGCGCATGGCGCGCGCGGCGCATGGGGGTTGCATGGCGGCGCTCTGCGCGTGCATGCATGGAGGAGATTGCTGGCGGGCTTGGAGGAGATTGCTCGCGGGCGTGGAGGAGATTGCAGGCGGCAGCATGGAAGCGGATGGCGAGAAATTGAGAAACATGGGAAGCGAGGCACATGCGGCTAGGCTTTGTGAGGAGGTTTTGGCGCAGGGGTTCCCTGCCCCAAGGCACAGATTATAGATGGCGCAGCAATCAATACACTAGCCGTGCGGCATGGGGCGAGGCGAGGCCCCACCAGCGGGCGGGCACCATAATGGAGATGGCGGTTAAGAACGGGGAATGAGGCTACAGGGAGAGGATACGGTTACAGATGCCAAAGGGGACGGCGGAACAAGGATCAGCCATAGGTGTCACGGGAATGGCTAAAGAACGGGAATGAGGCGGGTGGTACGGGTGCTGGCGCGCATGGAGCGCGGCGCGGCGCATGGAGATCGCATGGCGGCGGCCATGCATGGACGAGATTGCTGGCGGGCATACAGGAGATTGCTGGCGGGCATGGAGGAGATTGCTGGCGGGCATAAAGGAGATTGCTGGCGGGCGTGGAGGAGATTGCTGGCGGGCATGGAGGAGATTGCTGGAGCCAATGGCGGCGGCGGGACTAGTAGTAGAACACAGGCGCACACCAAAAATGCGTTGCTGTCACTACCTGGGTGGTATAGGGTGGATCTGGGGGCCCAGTGTCCTGTCTAGGTCCAGTGCGTGCGCGCATGTGGGGGTTTACCCTCACCCCTACCAGGTAGCCAGCCAGTTTCCCACTGAAACTGAGTTTAAGGTGTCGGGCGCTAGCGCCGACACCGGTCTTGTACATCATTACTGGTGTCACACAGACTGTAAGATCCATCATCATCATCAATGCGCCATCAAAGGCGTCCGACGGACTGTAAAATCGACCACACACACACACACACACACACACACACACACACACACACAGGGCGCGGCAGTATACCGTATACGTGGGCCCATATACCGTATAATACCATATAACGTATACCGTATACAAGGGTATACGTGTATACCCTTGATTCCTTGATCCGATTGAGACGGGAATGGTGTATTCGGATGTCTGACATGTGGGCATCACAAATCCACCCTAACAAGCATACTTTGCTATGTTTGGTTTAGAGGAAACACAAAACTAGGTTTTTCTCACTGCATGGCAGCCGGAGCGTCCCTGCGTTCCATGCAACCACCATATTCTTCCCTCCATCCTATGCTGCATCCAAGCCTTGTCCTGGATAGCCCTTGTCATTAGCTATTCAGTGCAAGTCGAATCATCGAAATCCATGCAGTTTCAAGGGAGCTGGGGCCTTCACGCCTTTTACTTGTCTCGAAAAAATTGCTGTATACGGTACACATCCCGCCGTACACGGTATTTATACCGTC
>VFSX01000130.1:97500-170000 GCA_016618255.1 Chlamydomonas sp. UWO 241
TTAGCAGAAACAAAGTACAGCACCACAGCACCACAGCATCAGCAGCAGGCACCACAGCATCAGCAGCAGAAGCAGAAGCAACAGCAGCAATAGCAGCAGCAGCAGCAGCAGCAACAGCAGCGGCAGCAGCAGCAACAGCAGCAAAATCAGCATCAGCAGCACGCACCGCGGTACGCGACGCCCGTGAACGTGTTGACCCTGTTCACGATCGCGCTGATGTGCTGCTTGTAGAGCTCCCTCGCCTTCATATCAGAGTAGAAATCGTAGATGTCGGCGTGGGTCTGTTGGGGGGGCGTGTACAGGTGTGCGGGGGGGTTGAAGGGGTGCTGGTGAGCAATAGTGGCTGCGTTTGATGAATCGGTCACACACGCACATGCACACGCACGCACGCACACACTCTCACACACACACACACACAAACACGCATACCTATGCCCCCCCCCACACACACACACGTACCGGGAGTGGGGTTGTAGCGTTGGATGAATCGGTGTCGCGCGCATAGGATAACCAGCGCTCTGGTCCAAAGTATGCAGGCCAGAGGTTGCCAAGGGCGAGAACGAGGCGAATGTTGAACCTGTGTGTGTGGGGGGGGGGGGTAGGTGTGTGTTTGTGTGTGTGCATGTGTGCGTGTGTGTGTGTGTGTGTGTGAGTGTGTGCGTGCGAAAGCATGTTTGCAAGCACGTGTAAGAGCGCCAGCTGGGATAAAGTAACCGAGCCAGACGTTGCCGATGCGGGTGTTGCACCTGGGTGATGGCATGGGCAAGCAACCACTCAAGCACACATGCACACGCACACACACACAGACACACACACACACACAAACAAACAAACAAACAAACACACACACGCGCGCGCACACATGCACACACGCACACACACACGTGCGCGTGCGCACGCACACACACACACACACATACAGATACACACATACACACACACTTGCTCGCTGCCCACAATGCACCTGCAGCATATATGACCAAGGCACACACACACACACATGTATGCATGCACACACACACAAACACCAGGACGCACCTGCCAGCGTAGATGGCATAGATGACGAAAATGAAGGCCCCGGAACTGCATCTCACCGACTCGCCCGGGAAGCTCCTCCTCCCCCCCCTCGCTTCGACATACGCATGCACACACACACACACACACATACACACTTCCCTAAGCACACACATGCACTAACACACACACACACACATACACACACAGGCACACACAACACACACACACACACCAAGACGCACCTGCCGGCGGCATAGATGACAAAGTCGAGCCCCCGGAACTGCGTCTCATCATACTCGCCCGGCAGCTGAGGCAGGCGGTCGTTGAAAGCCCACGTACGGCCGACGCGCATGCCCAGGCGCTGCGTATGCGTCGCATGCGACGCATGGGGGAGGGGGGAGAGGAGGTGGGGCAGGGCGTGAAGAGGCAGGTGCTCGTTGGACAAGCACGTGCGACCGACGCGCAGCCCAGGCGCTGCGTGTGCGACCATGGGGGAGGGGGGGAGATGGTTTGGGGCAGGGCGTTCAGAGGCAGGCACTCTTTGGACGAGGCAGGGTGTGCGCCTGGCCGACGCGGACGCCCAGGCGCTGCGCATGCAACGCATGGGGGAGGGGGGAGAGGGGGTGGGGCAGGGCGTTCAAAATGCGTCAGGGTGCTGCGCATGGAGGGAAGGGATGAATGCAGGGGGTGAAGGTAGGGGGCCGAACATAGGGGGGGGGAGGTGGTAGGAAGTCAGAGGTAGGCGCTCGGTGAACGCCCACGTACGGCCGACGCGCGTGCCCAGGCGCTGTGTGTGCGACGCATGGGGATGAGGGGAGGGGGTGGGGCAGGGCAGGTCGTTTAGAGGCAGGTGCTCGTTGCACGAGCCAGGGTGTGCGCCTGGCCGACTCGGACGCCCAGGCGCTGCGCATGCGACGCATATGGGAGGGGGGGAGATGGGTTGAGGCGTTAAGAGGCAGGTGCTCGTTGGACGAGCCAGGGTGTGCACCTGGCCGACGCGCACGCCCATGCGCTGCGCGTGCGACGCATGGGGAAGAGGGGGAGATGGGTTGGGGCAGGGCGTTTAGAGGCAGGTGCTTGTTGGACGAGCCAGGGTGTGCGCCTGGCCAACGCTGACGCCCAGGCGCTGCGCATGCAACGCATGGGGGAGGGGAGAGTTGGTTGGGGGCAGGGCGTTCAGAGGCAGGTGCTCCATGGACAAGCCAGGGTGTGCTCCTTGCCGACGCGCACGCCCAGGCGCTGCGCATGCAAAGCATGGGGGAGGGGGGAGATGGGTTGGGGCAGGGCGTTTAGAGGCAGGCGCTCGTTGCACGAGCCAGGGTGTGCGCCTGGCCGACACGCTTGCCCAGGCGCTGCGCATGCGACGCATGGGGAAGAGGGGGAGATGGGTTGGGGCAGGGCGTTCAGAGGCAGGTGCTTGTTGGACGAGCCAGGGTGTGCGCCTGGCCGACGCTGACGCCCAGGCGCTGCGCATGCGAAGCATGGGGGAGGGGGGAGATGGGTTGGGGCAGGGCGTTCAGAGGCAGGCGCTCGTTGGGCAAGCCAGGGTGTGCGCCTGGCCAACGCTGACGCCCAGGCGCTGCGTATGCGCAGATGGGGGAGGGAGGAGAGCGGGTGGGGCAGGCGCTCGGTGAACACCCCACGTACGGCCGACTCGCATGCCCAGGCGCTGCGCATGCGACGCACGGGAGAGGAGGGAGATGGGTTGGGGCAGGGCGTTCAGAGGCAGGCGCTCGTTGGACGAGGCAGGGCGTGCGCCTTGCCGACGCGCACGCCAAGGCGCTGCACATGTGACGCATGGGGGTGGGAGGAGGGGGTGGGGCAGGGCTTACAGAGGCAGGTGCTTGTTGGACGAGCCAGGGTGTGCGCCTGGCCGACGCGGGCGCCCAGGCGCAGCGTGTGCACAAGGAAGTGCGGGGTGGAGGAGAGGTTGAGGCCTCTTAGGCCCAAGGTGGCAGGGCGCATCTCCGCAGCCGACGCACTGCCCCGCAGCAACCCCCGTCCGCCCACCTGCCTGCTCGCCTGTTTCGCACCCAACAGGCAGCTGTCCACACTGTCGTACATTAAACATGCCACGCTCAACTGAAAACCCAGGTTCTACAGGTTCTACATGTAAGCGCCCGGAGGACCCCGGGGCGGGTCTTTAGGCCGAGACTGCACGTCTAGGGGAGCTCTACCAGGCCCGCAAGGCCACGCAGCGCGCCAGCCTACCAGGGAACTGAAATTCAAAACTGTGCAGTATGAAGTGCTTAGGCGGACAGGGTAGGGGGACCCCTGGGACAGGGCGTGTTTCCACTCCGGACCTGGAAGTTCCTTCCAGCCTGGATGAGGGATAGCGACTCTTGACTGCAGCGTTCTCGACTTCGGAGGCACTAGCGGCGACTCAACATCAGTTGTGATCCGAAGAAACAAGAATCCTTCTAGACTGGCTACAGGGTCGCTCAAGGGCCCTTCAGCGCCTCTGGAAAACCCTGGAGGATTTCGCGCCCCTGACACCCTAACTTGCCTTTGCCGCAGCCAGCAGCTCGACGACTTGCCGCATGTTGTAGTCCTGCCCCCAGCCCGCCTTGTCTGTCAACCAAAAGGCGTTGAAACCGAGGAACGCGAGCGGGCATGGCTTTCCGTCGGCCCCGCGCTCCATCAGCCGCGTGTCAGACCTGCGGGTGCGGATGGAATGGCGTGACAGGAAGGTGAGCACGCAAGCGGTATACGTGCGGTGTGTGGGCGCCGTGTTGTACGTACGGTGTGTGTGCTACATGGCCACGAAAAAACTGGGTTTGCGACGTGGGTGGTGCGGCAAGCAAGGGCCCTTGCAAGGGGTACTGCATAAACCGTGCCGGCCACCATGCATCACCATGGCTGCCACCCCCCAACCCCCACCCCCTCCTGTTGTTGGATGACCACCCCCAACCCCCTCCTCCTCACCGATATACGTATCCTGCAGCTGCAAGGGGGCGCGAGATACCCAGCGGCGCCCCTGGCACAGGCACAAGCTGCAGCGTGACGCCATCAACCGTCACAGGGCCTGGGCTCGTGGCGGCTGCTGCGACGGCCACCAGAGCCAGTAGAGACGCAGCCACGACGCTCAGACGCGTCATGGGAAAGAAGTGCCAAGGAGAGGCAGTGGAGGGCTTGGGGCCAAGCTGAACTTGCCATGTGGTTGATGGGTGTTTCCTCACCCTTGGCCACAAGTGGCCAACCCCTAGGGTGCAAGTGGTGCAATTGCCAACGCCGCTACGGACGTGCTGCGGGGTCCCAGCCACTACTAGAACGGAGGGAAATGCTTCGGTGATGGCTCTCGTCTCCCTTACTTCCACTCATCCTTCGAAGGACGACGAAACCCGCGCTCCACTGCCTCCACTTCTCTAGTGCGATGCAACTCGACCTCGATGCCGATGAGACGGCGCGCGCGCACGAGGTGCTCTTCTCCCCAGGCTCGCTCTGGCCCCACCACATCTGGCCGTTCCTCGACGCCCCGACCAAGGCCTCTCTGCGTCTCGTGAGCAAGACCATGCGCAGCCAGGTGGACGGGCTCATCCAGGCGGTGGCCAGCCCAGGCTCCGGCTCGTTCTCTGCTGCCGACCTCACAGCCGCGCTGCTCCAGTGGCCCAGCATCCGCCAACCGACCCTGCTGAACATGGGCAGCGTCGTCGACCTGCAGCCGCTCGCCACGACGGGGCTCACGGGCCTGACGAGCCTCGAAATGCGCATGGTGAGGCCGCATGCATGCGCGCCCCATGCAAGCCCCATACACGCCCTGCCCCATACACGCACGCCCCATGCCCGCCATGTCGCACGCATGTACCCCTGCCATGTGTGTGTTTTGTGTGCATGAAACTCTGCTGCTTGCGTACCCTAGCCAACCGCTGGCATGGTTGTGTCACTCTGCAGGGACAGGGGGACAGACCATTCCAGTCGTGGGGAGTGCCGATGTTCAGCAGGCGCGTGGCTGCAACGCTCCAAACGATTGACGTCAGCTGGTGCTCTGGACTGGACTCAATCGCAACGTTGAGCGACTGTGTGCAGCTCAGGTGCCTGCGGATGCGTGGGTGTGTCGGCGTGGCAGATCTGTCGCCGCTTGGAGCGTGCAGCCAGCTTGAGGAGATGTGGATGGCTGGCAACTCTCATGTCACCAGCTTGGCGCCGCTCAAGGCATGCCCCAGGCTCCGCAAGCTCGACCTCAGTGACTGCCACCCTTTGCTGGATGGGCAGGTGGAAGGCCTGCAGCGGGCATGCCCCCATCTGGCACACCCGTCGTCTGTCGTGCTCGAAGGCCTGGTGCACGAGCTTCAGCCCACGCCACCTGGCGGGCAAGCGTTAGCGGTGCGTACTCTGCACAGCCGGGCCTTCATCAGCGTACAGCAGCAAACCGCGATCGCCGCAGCTGGCGCCATTCCCCCACTGGTGCAGCTGCTGGGACAGCGCTCCTTGGCAGCGGTGAATGCCACCGCAGCAAGTGCACTGACCATCTTGGCCTCCAACCATGCTCAGAACCAGACAGCCATCACCACCGCTGGCGCCATTCCACTACTGGTGCAGCTGCTGGGGCAGCACTCCCCTATCACCGTTCAGGCAGCAGCAAAAACTCTGGCCGAACTGGCCCTCAGCCACGCTCAGAACCAGGCCACGGTCGCTGCTGCTGGTGCCATACTTCCACTGGTGCGGCTACTGGGGCAGCACTCCTCGGCAAGCGTGCAGGTGGCAGCAGCAGGGACACTGCGTGTGCTGACCTACACACATGCTGGAAACCAGTCCGACATCACCGCTGCTGGTGCCATTGCACCACTGATTCAGCTGCTGGGGCAGCACTCCCCGGCAGACGTGCAGCTGACAGCAGCAAATGCGCTGGCTGCACTGGCCCTCAGCCATGCTGAGAACCAGGCCGCGATCGCCGCTGCTGGTGCCATTCCGGCTATGGTTCAGCTGCACGGGCAGCACTCCTCGGAAGACGTGCAGCGAGCGGCATCGTACACACTCAACATCTTGGGGTTCTACACGCAGCAGTGACCCACTTGCACTGTTGCGTGGCAGGGCCACGGCCCCGGCACATCCCGACACTGCGCAGCTGTGACACAAATGTCCCACACTGCTGTGGGAGCGCAACCGCGCCAACCGCGCGGCCGACGCAGCTGTGCAGAGAGACAGGGAGAGGTGGATCGGCCAGCAGGTGGCGGAGGCGCAAGACATGCTACGCAAGAAGAATCTGCGCCAGTTTGCGTGCGACAGGTTGGCGGGCCGCAGCCGCAGCCATCAGATCCCACCTGCCATGCGGGACGTCTCGGGCGCGCTGCACAGCGGTCCAGACAGGGTGCTGAAGGCCATGACAGAGTCATTCGACAAGCTATATGGCGGGGAGACCAAGCTCAGCGACGAGACCCTGAACCAGCTGGAGAACGATGTAGCGGCGTTTGAGCTCACACGCGCCACAGAGGTGGACGAGGCGCACGGGCGCCCCCCTGACCTGGCTGAGACGGAGGCGTGTGTGCGAGCGTTGCGCTCGGCCGCCGCTCCGGGCGGTGACCAGCTGGACGCCATGCTGTTGCGGTGCCCACCTGCCATCGCATGGCTCCACCAGGTCATCATCGCCGTATGGCGGTCGGGGAGAGCCCCGAGGGAATGGAAAACTGCTATTATCACACCGTTATATAAGGGCAAGGGTCCGCGTGACGCCCCTGGTAACTACCGCGGTATAAGCCTTCTCTCTATTGCCGGGAAAGTGTACGCTGCCATACTTCTGCACTGCTTCTCCACGCAGGTTGATGGTCAGTTGCATGAGGCTCAGTGTGGTTTCAGAAAAAGCAGAGGCACTGTTGATGCGATTTTTACTCTGCGCTCGCTGAGCGCGGCACATGCCGAGTACAAACAATGCATGGCTGTGGCATTTGTCTACTATTCTAAAGCTTACGATTGCATAAACCGTGCGGCACTGTGGAGAGTCCTTAGATTATATAGTGTTCATCCGCACATTATTGATCTGTTGGAGGATCTTCACACCAACACCGCAGCTGCCGTGCGGCTGGCTGGGAAAATCGGGCACGAATTCCCCGTGTCGTCTGGTGTGCGACAGGGGTGCGTCATTGCTCCTGTGTTGTTCAATGTTTTTATTGACCACATAGTGAAAAAGGCGCTAGACATGATGCCAGAGGGGGCTGGCGTGTCAGTCGTGACCCGAGCCGGCGGCTCTGTGTTGTCGTCGTCGGTTGAGCGCATAGTAATGCTGATGTATGCCGACGATTTATGTTTGTTCTCGCATGACCCAGCTCAGTTGGCGCTTATGCTGAAAATCCTTGACAAAGTGTCCTCTAGCTTTGGCATGCAAATCAACGCCGCCAAGACAGAAGTGATGATTTTGCCAGCAGATTTTGACGCGGATCTGCCCACGTTTGCGCTGACTGGTGGTGAAGTGAAGACCGTCTCTGCATTTAAGTATCTAGGGAGTTGGATAACCCAGAGTGGTGGTGTGGAAAAGGAGATCGGTGTGCGTGTCGGTCGCGCGCTGGGCGTGTTTGCGTCTTTTGATAAGATTTGGGCCAGCAAGAAGATGCAAGTGCAGTCTAAGATGCGGGTTTACAACACTTTCGTGCTGCCCCACTTTCTGTACGGCTGCGAAACATGGGCCCCTACTAAAACACAACTGACTCGATTGGAGGTTGCCCACTCTAACTGCCTTCGTCGCATTCTGGGTGTGCGCCTGGTCGACCGGCACAGATTAACTTATATTCGGCAGGCGTGCGACACTGAGCCAATTGAGAGCCTTGTGGCAAAGCGATCAATGCAGTGGCTAGGCCATGTGATGCGCATGCCGGCTTCTCGTCTTCCTCGTACGACTTTTGACTGCACAATGGATGTGGCTCGGCAGCAAGGCCGGCCTCCAGCCTCCTCCCGACACTATTTTCTTAAGCTACTGATTCAGCAGCTAGGCGAAACTAGTGGCACTCGTTCTGATTGGAAGACTTTTTCGGACACGGCGTTTGAGCGTGCTCAGGATAGGGTCGGGTGGAGAGCCGTGGTGTACGGTCCGGCTGCCCCTCAGGCGCCGGCCCCTCCACCACGGCGGTCAAGTAGATTGGCAAGCGCCACTTGACCCCCTATCCCCTAGAAGCAGTTAGGACCTATTTTGGAGGCGTCGCACAATAGCTCTCCTTTTTGCTCTGGGACTCCATGTTGGCAGGCAGCCGGCTGGTGGCTACCGCCCCTCACAAGTAATTGTTAGGGCCAGAACTAGACTTGGGTCTAGGCGGTGGTACTAGGACTAGGGGTAGTCTTTGCTGGAAAGCCGATGTAACTGTAACTGTAACTGTAACTGCTGTGGGAGCGGGGCTGAAACCATTTGTCGATGGTTTCACATGATTGATGATGATGAGAGTTTTACAATCCACTTCTGGCGGTCACACGTACGGTTCCAAAGCTTCAGTGGGACTTAGAGAAACAAGGCTCAAGGCCCACAAAAGGTAAAGCTACAAGTAGCCCACAGTAACGCCATCCATCCACACTTGGTGGCGGCGCCAAGCAAGCAGCACCACTGTGCAGGCTGCACACCCAGCCCCTCAAATGGCCAGAGGGCGGACCCAAGGTATAAAACCATGAAGGGACCAAAAAGCCCTCCCCAGACCACCGGAAGCGGGGCTAGTAGCACACCCGCCGCAGCACTCTACTCAGCGACCACACCGCACCCGCCACCGCATGCGTGTGGCGCCACCTCCCCTTCAAAAACACCCCCAGAGGGAATGCCATCTAGCAAGCAGATGCAGGCACCCGCTCGCCGTCAACGACGAGGCGCGCGCGGTGGAACTGCGCCCGCTTCCCCGCAACCTTGGCGGCGAGGAAAGCGGGCCACAGCGCCTGGTGCTGCGCCTCCTCGCGGTCACTGAGGACGTCGAAGACTGCAGTCGAGTCCACGCAGCGGCTCAGCTCGTGGCGCCAGCGCACGACAGTGTCGGCCACGGCGTCAGACGCCACTGTGAAGAGCACACGCAGCACACCGCCCCCGCGTGGCTCCACGCCGATGCCCCCGACGGCAGGCTTGGCGTCGAGGAGCGACGCGACACGACGCCACCATCAGCCGGCTCCCGCCGGCCGGTGCCGCCGTAGAGGAAGCGCACGACATCCGTAGCCAGGCGGACGGGCAGGCTGGTGCCGTCCTCGGCAGCTGCAGCGATCCGCACCGCCGCCGCCGCCGTCGCCTCCTCTTCATCCATCCGCCTGCCACCGCCCGCGAGAAACCAGTTGGCGCCGCGTGCCACCGGGATGGACAGCATTGATGCAACTTGTAGGTGCTCGACACGAGGTGCATCCTGGCGTTATTGCCAGCACTTACTAACTGCATTTGCAGCCGTTCTGTAAGGTAGCGTGACCTCCGGCAGTGGATTGTAAAACTCTCTCATCATCTCATCATCTCATCATTAAAAAAAAATAGTTGAACAACTATTTTGCTGCATTGCTGTTTCGACCGCGTTGACCGCGTTGACTGAATGTTGACTGGAGCATGTGCGTGTGGTGTGCGAGCGTGCGAGTGGTTAATTACCTCTCCCCTTCCCTTTGCCACATTGCCTTGGATCATCCAAGTTGGGCAGTTGGGGTGTGGACCTGCAACACGCATCTTTGCATGTGCGCATCGCCACTACTTGCGCAGCGAGTGAGTGTGCAAGCTCGAGTCGATTGACTCCGGCGTGGGGCCCTTCAAAGCCCTAGCCCCCGTTGCAGAGATCTGATCGTGTTGCGTTTTCCCCTCAGCGCCACTAGGCACGCCCTGGTTCCCCCATCGGCGTCATGACGGTCCTCAAGCGCATCGACCGCAATGCGACTGTGGGCTTCGCACCTCACAGCGGGCTCATGGCAGCTGGGACCGTGGCTGGGGCCATCGACATGTCCTTCTCCACGAGCAGCGTGCTGGAGGTGCGGATAGAGGCATGCATGCGGGGCATGTGGGTGGCACTGCGATCGGAGGGAGGAGGAGAGGCAGCGGGAGCACTGACTGACCTCACGCCTTGTTCGATCGTGCAGCTGTATGCCCTCGACTTTGCCTCGTCGGGCGACGCCCTACCCATGGTGGGGAGCGCCCAGGCACCAGAGCGGTTCAACAGGCTGGCGTGGGGCCCGCGCATGGCGGATAACACGTACAAGGTGGGTCAGCGTAAGCAAGCGAGCGTGCCCCGCAGTGGGCGCCACGCGCGCAGGCCCACAACCCTCGCACTGTCTTGAAACGTCACCCCTGTTCTCGCAGCACGGAATCTTGGCCGGTGGCCTCGCGGACGGCTCGGTCGTGCTGTGGGACCCCGCCGCGATTCTGAACCCCTCGGCGGGCAAGGCGCCCTCGCTTGCCAAGATGCAGAAGCACACCGGCGCGGTGCGGCAGGCTGGCTCTAGATCTTGGTCTTTGTGGGCGTAGGAGGCAGGGCAGTTGCATGGTCTCCATGCACTCCCCATGCGCGTCCATGCACGCGCATGCCCACCTTTGGCTCCGCTCCGCTCCCTGCCCCACCCACAGCACACACCACCACACAGGTCAAGGGCCTGGAGTTCAACACTTTCAGCCCCAACCTGCTGGCGTCGGGCGCTGCGGACGGCGACCTGTGCATCTGGGACGTGGCCAAGCCAGCGCAGCCGTCCATGTACCCCGCGCTCAAGGCAAGCTAGTCAAACCAGTCCTGGCTGTGAACTGCAGCTTCTTACCTATAGCTACCAACTGCACGCATGCTGCATGGGCCCCTACCCCCGTACCTCGTTCTCTCCCGCACTGTCTCCTCACACACACACGCGCACGCACGCTCCCCTACTTACAGGGCGGCTCCGGCCCTGGCGGCGAGATCACGTTTCTCGCTTGGAACTGCAAGGTGCAGCACATCCTCGCTTCGTCGCTCGCCAACGGCTCGTGCGTCGTTTGGGACCTCAAACGCCAGAAGCCTGTGATCAGCTTCCAGGACCAGAGCGTGCCGCGCCGCGCGTCGGTGCTGCAGGTGTGCGTGTGGTGGTGGTGGGGTGTTAAGGGATGATAAGAGAGTCGGTGTGGCACCACATGTGGTGTATACGACTGTTTAGATTTAGGTGGTGGGGGTGTCTCGGGTGGTGGGGTTTAGGGCATCGGTGCTGCAGGTGGAAGGGTGGTTTTGAGGCTGTGGTGATGAGGCTGCGATGCTGAGCTGCGATGTGATGTGGAGGCTGTGAGTTCGAGCTGTGATGCATAGCGAGCGTACATGCCCGCCCCCCTCCTGGCGAGTGCATGCACCTTGCCTGCTGCCTGCTGCCTGCCTAGTCGGTGGGTGTTCGATAGCGCGCGCCTGCTTCTCTACCTAATCCGATCCAATCGTGCACACGCGCGACCACCCCGCAGTGGAACCCCGAGGTCGCGACGCAGCTGGTCGTGGCTAGCGACGACGACCGCAGCCCCACGCTGCAGATGTGGGACCTGCGCAACAGCGTGTCGCCGCTCAAGGAGTTTGTCGGCCACACTAAGGTGTGTGTGTGTGTGTGTGTGTGTGGCGGAGGGGCGGGGGGGGGGAGGGGGGGGTAACATCTGGCCTGTGGCCCTGCACGCATGCAGCATGCCAGAGATGGAGATATTCGGTACAGCTCCCACCGCACGGGCAGCCTGGAATGCGGCCCATACCCGTGCTAACTAACTGACACCGCAGCATGCGACATGCTCTCACGTACACATACGCGCATCCTGTGCGGGTGAGCGATACGATCCAAGCAGACGACCCAACAAGTCAGCACAGCAGTGCAACATTTGACCCAGATCCGCTCCTTCATACGAGCGTAAGCTGGTACACAAACACATACACAAACATACGCACGGACCAGTGATGCAGAAAATGTTCGGCACGATGGCGGTATTGTGACACGCAGGGCCGCTTTGGAGCGATTGGGGTCGATCTTGTGGCGCGAAAGTGTGAATCGCAAAAAACGCGTCGACCTCCGCGCTCTGGCGTGACGCACGTAACCGCGTCACGGCTTTCTACACCACCGGCACGCACACGCAGGGCATGTGGCCCTGCACCCACGCCGGCATGTGACAAGCTCGCACACACACACATGCACACACACGCACGCACACGCAGGGCGTGCTCAGCATGGCGTGGTCCCACCACGACTCTGCGCTGCTGCTCTCGTCGGCCAAGGACAACCGCACCATCTGCTGGGACGTGCACTTGACGACACCCCGGCATGTGACAAGCTCACACACACACACACACACGCACGCACACGCAGGGCGTTCTCGGCATGGCGTGGTCCCACCACGACTCTGCGCTGCTGCTCTCGTCGGCCAAGGACAACCGCACCATCTGCTGGGACGTGCACTCGGCGACGCCGCTGTGCGAGCTGCCTGCAAGCGCAAACTGGGCGCACGACGTGCAGGCAAGCGCGATGCTTGCGTGACTCGCCCTGTTGGCATCCTTACACCCAAGAGCCCGCAACCTTGAGCCCTACCCGCGCTCACCCAACCACCACCACACCTGCAACATCAGCAACACCAGCAGCAGCAACAACAACAACAACAACAACAACAACAACAATAAAGCAGCAACAACACCAGCAAAAACAGCAAAGACGCCAACAGCAACAACAGCAACAGCAGCAGCAACAACAGCAGCAACAACAACGCCAACAACAGCTGCAGCAACAACGCCAGCAACGACAACAACAACAACAACAACAACAACAACAACAACAACAACTGCTGCAACAACAGCAACTGCAACTGCAACAACAGCAGCAAAAACAATAGCAGCAACAGAAGCAACAACAGAAGCAACAGTAGCAACAGCAACAACAGCAACCACCCGCTATTTGCGCGCGCAGTGGTCGCCCACGATCCCTGGCGTGTTCTCGACCGCGTCGTTCGACGGGCACGTCGAGCTGCACTCGCTGGCGTCGTCGTGCACACAGGTGGGAGAAGGAGAGGAGGAGGCAGGGAGAGGAGAGGAGAGGAGGAGGACAGGAGGAGAGGGCAGGGGAGGAGCAGGAGAGTAGGAGGAGGAGTGTGGGAGGGAGAAGGAGAAGAGTAGGTTAGGAAGAGGAGAGGAAGACACGTCGGGAGGACGCGGCGGTGACACCAATCCGGCCGATTTGGTGGAGGAGGAGGAGAGTGGGGGTGGGACGAGACTAGAAGGAGGAGAGAGGGAGGTAGGAAGAGGAGCTAAGAAGAGGAGGAAGAGGAGAGTGGGGGTAGGAATGGTAGAAGGAGGAGAGGCGGAGGAGGAGAATGGAAGAGAGGAAGAGGGGAGGAGGAGGAGAGGGAGAGGAGGAGGGAAGTGGGAGGAAGGAGGAGACGAGGAGTATGCCAGAGGCCTTACACGCAAGCTTCGTGGCCCGTCCGCGCTTGCTGAACCGAACCGACCTGTCCAGACGTTACCATTTCGTTGTGTCCTGCCCAGCTTCGACATCGAAAGGCCGTGTGAAATGCCGAATTTACCCTTACTATGGCTCATACTCACCCGTACTGTGGCTCACACTGTGACCCGTACTGTCGCGAGAGAGAGGCCGGCATTTGCGTTGATGCGTACGAATGCCACTCATTTCCACAGGTGCTTGCACACGCACGCGTGCATATAGCTTCTCACCAGCTCACCACATCAGGGATGATGGGTTCCTGCAAGATCGCCACATCTCCAGAGGAGGGGGGGGGGGCAATACTTATTTTTGTTCAGGGGACTCGTATTCACCCGTACTGTGGCTCGTACACGCAGGGCAAGGGCATCGAGACCATGAACGCCGACTTCTCAGTGTCGACGTCTCCGGCGGGCGACGCGGTGCCGCTCAAAAAGGTGTGTGAGAGAAAGAGAGAAAGGGAGGGAGATAGGAGGCAGAAAGCACGTAGAGCGCACGCCGCTCAAGAAGGTGTGTGTGAGAGAGAGAGAGAGAGAGGGGGGGGGAGACAGAGAGCACGTAGAGCACACGCCGCCCGTTACCTACGCGCCGCTAAGAATGTGCGTCGGTGGGCGGATCCTGGCAGGGGTGGGTGGGTGGGGGGGGGCTTGCATGTTGGATCGGTGCATGTTCAGTCGTTTGTCACACGTGTGACACGACTGAACACGCACCAATCCCAACATGTGTATGACCACGCACACACACGCCCCCCCCTCAACACACACACACATACGCGCACGCCAGTGGTTCCGCTAAGGATCTTGGGAAGTGATGGCTCAACCCGGGCCTCACGACTCACTCCCCATTCTCAATCCGCCTGAGGCGATTATTTTAGCGGAAAGGGTGTGAAAATGTCGATGTCCACACTTGTTGGGTCGGACTGTGCGCAATGTCAACTTGCGGCGCCAGCCCAGACCTGCCAATCTCAACCCGCTGTTGTAGGTTTGCGGGTTGGCTAACGGGAACACTGGCGCACGCATGCCTCCCCACAGGCGCCCGCGTGGATGAAGCGCCCCGCCGGCGCGTCGTTCGGGTTTGGCCGGCGCTTGCCCCCCCTCTTCCCTCACTCACACACACAGACGCACACACACGTGCCCCCCCCCTCACACACAAACGCCGCGCGCGCGCACACGCACCACCCACCCACTCACCCACCCACAGGCGCCCGCGTGGATGAAGCGCCCCGCCGGCGCGTCGTTCGCATTCGGTCGGTGCATGCCCCTCCTCTCCCCTCACACACCCACACTCGCACATGCACGTGCCTCTCCCCCTCAACACACACGCACACACACACGCACATGCCCCCCCACACACACAGGCGCCCGCGTGGATGAAGCGCCCCGCCGGCGCGTCGTTCGGGTTCGGCGGGAAGCTCGTCGCGTTTTCAAACGCGAGGACGGCCGGGCTGGAAGGCGTGCCGCTTGCGCGGCCGGCGACTGTGTCGGTCTCACAGGTATGCGGGGTTCAGGGTTTAGTAGGGGTTTAGGGCGTAGTACCAATTGTGTCGCTCTCACAGGTACCGTAGTACCGCTTTGCCTTGCCGATTGAATAATTCAGAAAACGTCGCGGCAAAGTAGATTTCTAAAAAATATTGCCGAAAAGGTAAAAAAACGCCAAAAGTGACGTTAAAACGGGAAAAAATCGGGAAAGCATTCCGCGGCAAGGCACCAAAATTCTAAACAATTACCCTCTTTATAAAAGTGGCGACAAGGCAAAGCGGAACTGCGGTATGCATTCAGGGTTTAGTAGGGATTTAGGGTTTAGACGGGGTTCAGGGTTTAGTAGGGGTTCGGGGCTTAATAATAGGGGGTTGTAGAGGTTTAGGGCTTCAAACGGGTGAAGGACACGTGCGCGCTCAAACGCTGCTACTGCTGCTGCTGCTGTCGCCGCTGCTGCTGCTTGCAACTGCTGCTGCTGCTGCTTGCAACTACTGCTGCTGCTGCTGCTGCTGCTGCTTGCAACTGCTGCTGCTGCTGCACACTCAACCGCTGCTGCTGCTGCTCTCACTCCCACCCCCCACATGCGCACGCGCCTTGCAGCTGGTGGTCGAGCAAAAGCTGGTCGAGCGCAGTGCGCGCACGCACACACAAACACACGCACTCTCGCACACACACACACACACAAAACACACATGCAAACGCCCACACGCGCACACGCACTCACACACACACTCACACGCCTCGCAGCTGGTGACCGAGCAAGAGCTGGTCCAGTGCAGCACACACACACAAAACACAAAACAAGCACACACGCTCACACGCGCACACACACACACACACACACACACACACACACGCGCGCGCGCACACACACACACGCGCTTACACTCTCCTCGCGGCTGGTGACAGAGCAAGAGCCGGCCCAACGCAGCACAGACACACACAGACACACACACGCGCGCGCACACACATGCACACACACACACACACCCTCTCACACCTCGCAGCTGGTGACCGAGCAAGAGCTGGTCCAGCGCAGCACGCACACACACACAAGCACACGTTTGCACACACACACACACACACACACACCTCGCAGCTGGTGACCGAGCAAGAGCTGGTCCAGCGCAGCGAGGCGTTTGAGGTTGCGATCGCCGGTGGGGACCGCGGGGCGCTTGCGGCATTCTGCGCGGAAAAGGTAGGAGGACACTCTCATGCAGGGAGGGGAGACACATGCTGTGCTGTGCTGAGACTGAAATAGACGGGGAGGAGGGACACATGCTGTGCTGTGTCGAGACTGAAATAGACGGGGAGAGAGAGAGATCGCATGCCGTGAAAGGCAGGAGGCCAAGACGTGTTCAATCCTGTTGCTGCTGTTTTCAGCCACACACACACACACGCGCGCGCGCGCGTAACACTCGCACATTCGCCCTCTGTCACTCCCGTTCTCTCTCCCTCCCTCTCCCTCTCTCTCTCTCTCTCGTCTCTCTCCCTCACAGAGACAGAGTCTGTCTCATTCTCTCTCTCATACACACAAACACTCCCCCCCTCGCACACACACGCACCACTGCATACACAGGGCGCGTCCGCAGCTGGCACCCCTGATGAGGCCGAGACGTGGTCGTTCCTGTCGCTGCTTTTTGAGGGCGACGGGCGGCGCGAGCTGCTCAAGCGCCTTGGTTTCGAGGACATGATTCCCCCTCCGCCGCCGTCGGTCGAAGATGCGGCAGCGGCAGCAGGTGTGTGTGTGTGTGTGTGTATGTGTGATGGGGCAGCGGCAGCAGCAGGTGTGTGTGTGTGTGTGTGATGGGGCAGCAGCAGGTGTGTGTGCGTGTGTGTATGTGTGTGTGTGTGCAGCCGCCGCAGTGTCCATATCTGCCTCCCCTGGGGGTGCACCCCCACATGCACACACGTACACACTCCCTCTCCCAATCTCACCCTTTCCCACTTTCTCCCTCCCCGCACGCACACTGTGCAGCCGCCGCCGTCGAAGCCCTCTCCATCGCTGCCTCCCCCTCTGGTGCAGCCCCCCCCCCCCACACCCACCCCACCCACAGCCACGCAGCACCCCACCCCATCCCCCCCACACACACACTGTGCAGCAGCCGCCGTTGAAGCCCTCTCCATCGCTGCCTCCTCCTCTGGTGCAGCCCCACACCACACCACCACCTCCCCACCACCCACCCACCCCGCGTGCAGCCCTGCCCCCTCCCCCCCAACACACACCACCACCACCACCACCACCACCACACATGCAGCAGCCCCATCCTATCCCCCCCACACACACACTGTGCCGCCGCCGCCGTCGAAGCCCTCTCCATCGCTGCCTCCCCCTCTGTTGCAGCACCCCCCCCCCACCTACACCCCCCCCTCCCACACACGCTCCCACTGCCCCCCCCCCCACCCACCCAACGCACACTGTGCAGCCGCCGCCGTCGAAGCCCTCTCCATCGCTGCCTCCCCCTCTGGTGCTACGCCGACCCCGTCGTCCGATGACTTCTTCACGCAGCAGCAGGTAGAGCAGGGGAGTGTGTGTGTGCGTGTGTGTGTGTGTTTTGTGTGGAGGGAAGCGAGCAACAGGTACCTAGGAGGAAGGAAGGGGGGGTGCCTCGCTGGGTAGGGCCTGGCCTGGGAGGTAGGGGGGGGGGGCTAGTTAGGGAGGTAGGAGGGGCTAGCTAGGGGCTGGTCTGGGTTTGTGTGTGTAGAGAGTTGACCTTGGGCTGTGCTCAGGCGCTATTTAGCCGGGTGCAGCGCGACTCCCGGCGTCTGAAGACGTCTTCGCAACAGCAGATAGAGCAGGGGAGTGTGGGTGGGTGGGGTGTGTGTGTGGGGGGGGTTGACCCTGTGCTCAGGCGCTAGATCCGGGTGCGGCGCCACTCCCGGCGTCTGAAGACTTCTGCTCGCAACAGGAGGTAGAGCAGGGGAGTGTGTGTGTTAGGACGGGGAGGGGGGGTCTAGCTAGGGGCTGGTCTTGGGGGGTGCTGTAGAGGGCTGACCCTGGGCTGACCCTGTGCTCAGGCGCTATAGAGCCGGGTGCGGCGCCGCTCCCGGCATCTGTCGACTTCTTCGCGCAGCAGCAGGTAAGAGGGGGGAGGAGCTAGCCGGGGCGGTAGGAGGTAGCAGGGGGAGGGGGGGGGCTCACTGGCTAGGGGCCGGCCTGCGGGCTGTTGGGTCAGGCCCTGAGCTGTATTGCTTGGGCGGTGGGTGCCACACGCCGCCTGTTTCGTGCGCCCCAACACGACTGCAGCGCAACGGGGTCACGATCGCCGCACGCGCCCCGGTTGCGGCTGTCAGGCCCTGAGCTGTATTGCTTGGGCGGTGGGTGCCACACGCCGCCTGTTTCGTGCGCCCCAACACGTCTGCAGCGCAACGGGATCACGATCACCGCACGCGCCCCGGTTGCGGCTGTCAGGCCCTGAGCTGTATTGCTTGGACGGTGGGTGCTACACGCCGCCTGCTTCGTGCGCCTCAACATGAAAGCAGCGCAGGAGTATCATGATACCGATCGCCGCACGCGCCCCGGTCGCGGCTGTCGCAAAATGCTGCCAGTGTTTTGTTGAGGCGCTTGGGGGCGGGTTTGGGAGCCATGGGGCCGGATTTTCAGTCAAGTTTCTCCCGAGAATCAATCAAAAATCCCGAAAACAAAATCACTGACCGGCACGCTGTCCGCACGCCGCACATGACTTGTCTGATACCGTTCATCGCCACCACCGCAGGGCGCCGAGGACTTTTTCGACCACCTGCCGGAGCAGCCGGAGCCCGCGCCCGCCGCCCCCGCGCCAAAGGCTGTCGCCGCTGCTGCTGCTGCTGCGGCCCACGACGGACCCACGCCCGATGGGTCGACCGAGGCTGAGGCAGACGTCCAGGTGCGTGCGTGTGTGGTCGATTTCGCAGTGTGTCGGATGCCCACGTTGGCGTGTAGGACCCGCGCTCGCGCAACCTGAGAAAGAGTCGGCAGCCGCGCAGAAGGCCGCGGCCCACGACGGGCCTACGCCCGACGGGTCGACCGAGGCCGAGGCAGACGCATGTGCAGGTGCGTGCGCGGAGTCGATTCCGCAGTGTGCCAGACGCCTATGCTATCGTATAGAGACCTGTGCTCGCGCACGCTGTCTGAGAGTGGCCCACGCCCGATGGGTCGACCGAGGCCGAGGCAGGCACCCAGGTGCGTGGTTGTGTTGGTCGAGTTTGCCATCCGCCCAGACGCGCCCAACCGGTTGGCGTGCAAGACCTGCGCCACCCCTTTCGAGAAAGTGGCTGGCGGCTGTCAAAACGGGGCGCGTGTTGCGTGTCGTGCGCGCGGTGGTGGTCGATTTCACAGTCCGTCGGATGCCTTTGACGGCGCATTGGTGGTGGTGTGTTGAGTTTCACCTAACTAGGCTGGTGCCGCTGGTGCCCAGCAGTGATGTCCTTAGCGCCCCCGCAGCGCCCGCTGCGGGGGCAAAACGGTAAATTTGGGGGGAAACCGTGGGGGCGAATCGCGAGAATTTCGCTCCGGAAAATGTGAAAATCGACAGTTTTCGCACTTTTCCGCAAAAAAAAATCGGCCCCTGCGGGGGCAAGTCGGCATGTCCCCTCCAATGTTGCGGGGGCAAACAGGAAAGTCTCGGTTTCCTTAAGGACACCACTGGTGCCCAGTGGTCCCTGGGAAGGATTTTAGTAATTCGTTTTTTGCCGGCTCCAGCAACTTTGACCGCTCACACCGGGCACAATACACAGCGGGTATTCATGCAACGCATGCCGTTGTGCTGCTCTCGGCAAGAGCTTTCCAGTGCATCGCCCCACGCCCTCTCTCACTAAGTGTGGGGTGGGTTTCTGGGAAAAGGGAAATCCGGCCCGGAGCGGTATACGGCTTGCAGGGGAATCAATGCTGGTGCCGCGGCCCACGACGGGCCCACGTTCGACGGGTCGACCGAGGCCGAGGCAGGCGCCCAGGTGCGTGCGTGTTTGGTCGGCACACACGTTCGCATTTCCACACGTCCGCATTCCCACACGTCCGCATTCCCACACGTCTGTATTCCCACAAGGCCGCAACCACAAGGCCGCATGGTGGTAGTCGTGCAGAAGCTGCCCGAAGCTGGCCATTCTCACACCAACGCACACACGCTCCCACACACACGTTCCCACGCCCTTACACTGACACACATGCCCGCATGCGTCTGCACTCCCACACGCACGCTCCCACGCGCACGCCCCCACGCCCCCACACTCACACACACTCTCATGCGTGGCACTTCCACACGCAGCACACTCCCACACACACACACCCCACACACACGCCCCCACACTGACACACACGCCCCCACACGTCCGCATTCCCACACGCAGCGCGCGTTGGTCGCCGGTAACTACGAGGCCGCAGTCGATGCGTACTTCACAGCCAGACCCTTAAAACTATCCTATCTCCCTCTCTCTCGCTCTTCCAATCCTGCTCTCCTCCACATCCCCACGCAGCGCGCGATGGTGGCCGGCAACTACGAGGCCGCCGTCGACGCGTGCTTCACGGCAGGGCGCCTCGCAGACGCGCTGCTCATCGCAAACGTGTTCAACAGGTTAGTTCGAATTTGAATCCAGTGGGTTTGATTGCATTTGAATCGACACATTTGACTGCATTCGGTTTGAACGGGTGGGTGTGTGTGAATGGGCAGAGCGCCTCGCCGACTGCTCATCGAAACACGTGTTCAACAGGTGGGTTTGAATGCGTTCGAATTTGAACCTGCATTCGAAGACAGACGTGCAGGTTCGAGTTCGAATTTGAACGGGTGGGCGTTTTGACTGCAGTCGGTTTGAACGGGTCGGTGGGTGTCCCTCTCTCTCTCCCTCTTACACAAACAATACTGCAGGCACACCATGGCGCGCTTCATGGCGCGCTGCCCCAAGCCGTTTATGTCGATCCACGCCCCCTCTCTCATCTCCCCATGTTCACTCCCCCTCCCTCTCTCTCTCTCTCTGTCTCTCCCTCTCTCTCTATCTCAGACAAACACTTACACTCGCACACACAATACTGCCCCTCCCCCCCCCCCATGCACACAGCAGCGATCTCTACAAGCGCACGATGGCGCGCTACATGGCACGCTGCCCCAAGCCCCAAGTTCATGTCGATCCGTCCCACCTCTCTCTCTCTCTCTCTCTCGTCTCTCCCTCTTGTATTTTTTCATCGTGTCCCTCTCTTTTTCTCTCCCTCCCTCCCTCTCTCCCTCTCTCTCTCTCTCTCTCTCGCCCTCTCTCCGACAAACACACAAACACCTCTCTCGCTCTCTCTCTCATACAAACACACATGCACACACACACACACATGCACACAGCAGCGATCTCTACAAGGGCACCACGGGGCGCTACTTGGCGCGCTGCCCCAAGCAGTTATGTCAATCCGCCCTCCCTCTCATCTCTCCATTTTATCTCTCGCTATCTCGAGAGATCTCCCTCTCATTCTCTCCCTCTCTCTCTCTCTCTCTCTTTCTCTCTCCCCCTCTCTCTCTCTCTCTCTCACACACACACTCACACTTACACACAATTCTGCCCCCCCCGCCATGCGCACAGCAGCGATCTCTACAAGCGCACGATGGCGCGCTACATGGCACGCTGCCCCAAGCCGTTTATGTCGATCCTCACTGCCAGCATCGACTCCGACTTTGGCACGCTCGTGCGCACGCGGCCGGTGTCGGCGTGGAGGGAGACGATGGCGCTGCTGGCGACGTACACGGCGCAGGTATGGACGGGGAGTGTGGGGTGTGGAGCGCAGAGAAAATAAGACACTGTACAGAAATAAGAAAGATGGTGCGCGTGTGGGGTGTTTGGGCGCGCAGAGAAAATAAGAAAGCATACATCGATAAGACCACCGGCGCCAGGGCCGGCGCGCACAACATGCATTCACGCGCACCGAAAACCGAAAGCAACAGAAACCGAGCGAAAGTAACAGAACAAAGCCGACACGCAGGGGGAGTGGGCCCAGCTGTGCGACGAGCTCGCAACCCGCATGTCGATCGCCGGCATGCACCACGCCGCGGCACACTCTCTTGCTCACACACACCCACACACACCCACACGCACACACACACGCACTCACAGGAGGAGTGGGCCCTGCTGTGCGACGAGCTCGCAAACCGCCTGTCCACCGCCGGCATGCACCACGCTGCCTCGTTGTGCTACGTGTGCGCCGGCAACGTCGACGGCGCCGTCGGCTACTGGTCGCGCGCGGTGGCGGGGGCGACGAGCGGGGGGTCGGCGGCTGCGGTCGCGGCTCTGCAGGTGTGTGTGTGTGTGTGTGTGTTCGCGAGTGTGCGCGTGTGTGCACCGGCAATGTCGATGGCGCTGTCCGTTACTGGTCGCGCGCGGTGGCGGGCCCCCAACGCAGTCTGTCGTCGAGAAGTCTGTTGTGTTTGGTCTTGCGCCTTGCGGCAAGAAGGCCCCCCCCCCCACACACACACAGTAACCTCTCTCTCTCTTTCTCAAGCACAGTCTGTCATCGAAAAGTCTGTTGTATTTAGTCTCGCGACTGGAGGCAAGAACGGAACCCCACACACATACTTACCCACCCACCACCACACACACTCCCCCCCCACACACACATACCCCTAACCTCTCTCACACGCACAGTCTGTCATCGAGAAGTCTGTTGTGTTTGGCCTCGCGACCGGAGGCAAGAACGGCAGCTCCAACGCGCTGTCAGAGCTGGTCACGAGCTACGCGGGGCTTCTGGCATCACAGGGCCACCTTACAACTGCACTCGACTACCTGGAGATGGTGGGTGGTTTGTGGGACGTAGCTTGTTGCAAAGGAGACGGGAAGGAGATCAACTTGTCTGGTACCGCGCAGTGTTTCCGTTTCCCACCCCGCAACCCGCAACCCTGCAATACCGGGTTGAGATCGTCCGCGATTCGGGCTGGGTCTGCGGGTCGAAATGGCTTCGGCCCCGAAGAGGGTGAAATGACATTTCCACAAATTTTCCCGCAGAACATCGCCCCCGGCGGGTTGAGAGTGGGGAAGTGAGCTGTGAGGCCTGGGCCGAGCCATCATTTGCCAAAGATCACGAGCGGAACCACTGGTGCCGAGGGCCCAAAGGTCGCCTGGCTACCTAGTACGGAGGCCTCAACCACCCACCCCCATCCGAGGCCTCCACCCACGTCCCTCCACCCATTGCCCCCCCCCCCCCAGTTACAGTTACATCGGCTTTCCAACAAAGACTACCTCTAGTCCTAGTACCACCGCCTAGACCCAAGTCCAGTTCTGGCCCTAACAATTACTTGTGTGGGGTGGTAGCCACCAGCCGGCTGCCTGCCAACGTGTAGTCCTAGGGCAAAGAGGAGAGCTATTGTGCGACGCCTCCAAAATAGGTCCTGACTGCTTCCAGGGGATAGGGGGTGAAGTGGCGCTTGCCAATCTACTTGACCGCCGCCCTCCCCCACTCCGCCACAAACACAGGTCCCTGGTGAGGCCTCGACGCATGTTGCGGCGCTGAAGGCCATCCTCACACACACTCCCTCACATCCTCACATATACACACTCTCCCTCTGTCTCTCCCCCTCTCTCTCCCCTCTTCTCTCCCCCCCCCTCTCTCTTCCTCTCTCTCTCCTTCTCTCTCCCTCCTCTCTCCCCCCCCCTCTCTCTCTCTTTCTCTCTTCCTCCCTCCTGCTCTCTCTCTCCCTGCCTCCCTCTCTCTCTCACACACGCAAGCACACACACACACACACACACACAGGTCCCCGGCGAGGCCTCGACGCACGTTGCTGTGCTCAAGGACCGCATCTTCCGCAGCGGCGCGCCGCTCCCGCAGAACGTGCACGCGCCGCCGTTCCCTTTCATCCTGGAGGACGTGCGACCAAGCTTGGACCAGGGCCCAATGGTGGGTGGGAGCACAAACCCAAACATAGGATTAGCATAGGGCTTCAAAGCTAGTGGGTCTTCAGGTGTTTCATGAAATGTGTGTGTGGGGGGGTCATGGGGGGGGTATATGGCGGGAAAGGGAAGGGACGTCGCGCGGCCGAGAATGGAACCGGTGGCGCGCACACGCTCTCCTCCCCTTGCTCTCCCTCTCTCTCCCTCGCCCCCCCCCCCCTCCCCGTCTCCCTCGCTCACTTGTCGCCCCACGTTCATGTATGCAGGGCGGCATGTCGGTGTCTGCCCCGTCGCAAGCGAGCGTCGCCGCCAACGGTGGCTACTACGGCGCGCACGCGGCCGCATCCCCAGTGTACGGCCAGCAGCAGGGGCAGCAGCAGCAGGTGCGGGGCAGTGTCGGATGGTGATGACGATGGCGGCGAGGATGATGATGGTGGATATTACAGTCTGTTGCTTGTTGTGTGGGGTCGACATTCGGTGTGCACGCGGCCGCATCCCCAGTGTACGGCCAGCAGCAGGGGCAGCAGCAGCAGGTGCGGGGCAGTGTCGGATGGTGACGACGATAGCGGCGAGGATGATGATGGTGGATATTACAGTCTGTTGGGCACTTGTTGTGTGGGGTCGACATTCGGTGTGCACGCGGCCGCATCCCCAGTGTACATCCAGCAGCAGGGGCAGCAGCAGCGGGTGCAGGGCAGTGTCTGATGGGGGGGCAGTGTCTGACAATGGCGGTGATGGTGCAGATGATGATGGCGGCCAGTGTTTCAGTTAGCCAACCCGCAAACCTGCAACAGCATGTTGAGATTGTCCGATTTGGGCTGGCGCTGCGGGTTGAACTTGCGCGGATTCCGACCCGAAAAGTGGGAAAATCGACAAGTTCACACCCTTTTCGCAAAAAAATGTCTCCGTCGGGTTGAGATTGGTGAGTGAGACGTGAGCACCGGGTTGAGCCATAATTTCTTCAAGATCTTGAGCGGAACCACTGATAACGGCACAACCAACACGCGTTGCACGCCCGGCGTTGAAGCCGTCCCCCAAAGGATTGCAAAACACGAATTCTAATCCAGAGTGGCTGTTTTTAACACCACTACCGCCACACTGACGCACCGTCCGAAACTAACGCTGCTGCACAGGCGTACTCGGCACAACCGGCATACGCACCACAGCCGCAGCAGTACGCAGCGCAACAACAGCGCAGCAGCCACCCGCACCACCACTGCTCACCTCACCTCACCTCAACCCCCCCACACACACATACACACACACACCACCACCACCACCTCATGCTGCACAGGCGTACTCGGCACAACCGGCATACGCACCACAGCCGCAGCAGTACGCAGCGCAACAGCAGCGCAGCAGCCACCCGCACCACCACTGCTCACCTCACCTCACCTCAACCCCCCCACACACACACGTACACACACACACACACCACCACCACCACCACCTCATGCTGCACAGGCGTACTCGGCACAACCGGCATGCGCACCACAGCCGCAGCAGTACGCAGCGCAACAGCAGCGCAGCAGCCACCCGCCCCACCACCGCTCACCTCACCTCACCCCCCCCACCCCCCGCGCACACACGCCACCACCACCACCACCTCATGTTGCACAGGTGTACTCGGCACAACCGGCGTACGCACCCCAGCAACAGCAGTACGCAGCACAGCAGCAGCCGGCCGCCGCAGCCGCGCCGGCTGCGGGCGGGTATGGCGGCTACGGAGTAGCTGCCGCAGCTGCGCCTGCTGCTGGTTCGTATGCAAACGCTGCGCCGTCGGCTCCAGCGTACGCTGCAGCGCCGGCAGCGGCGCCGGTGTACGGAGGGTGAGTTCCTTGTGTTGTGGCAGGCTCCGGAATCGTTGCATAGATGACAGCAAGTGTCGTTACATGGGTCTGCAAGCGGGCGGTGCCGGCGTGTGCGGCTGCGCCACCAGCGGCGCCGGCGTACGGAGATTCTTTTTTGTCTGTGCTCAGCCCGCTAGCATCCGCAGCACACTCACACACACAACACCCACACAAGAAGGGCAGGTCGTGTAATACAAATGCGCTCTGTCGGCAGCAATCCCTGTCAAAACTTAGGATACAATTACACCGCGGCTCCGGCGTAGGTAGGGTTGCCTTTGTGGGGTTTCCTGTATAGGGCTCTTTTTGTGCAGTGGCGGGGCGGGGCGTGCACCACCAGCAGCGCCATTCCGTTCCAGGCCGTTACAGAGATGACAGCACTGTCGTTCCAGAGGTCTGCATGAGGGCAGCGGCGGGTGGTTGGAGGTGGCGTGTGCAGTGGCGTGCCCCGCCACCAGCAGCACACACACACACACACACACACTGCGTGCGCCCATGCGTGCCCTGCGCCGGACCCCCTTCCGCCCCCTCCCACTCATCAACCCCACCCACACACACAGGTATGGCGCCAAGGCGGCAGCGTACACCGCGCCCAGCCCCCACACCTCCACACGCACTCACACCCATGCTGCCTCGCCACATAAGACTGACTCCAACACGCACACAAACACGAACACACACACTCTAACACCACACCACACTTCCACACACAGATATGGCGCCCAGGCGACAGCGTCCTACACCGCGCCAGCCTCGCAGCCGGCCGCACCAAACCCCTACACCAACCCCCACGCGTACACGACAAGTGGGCAGTACGGGGGTGGGTCGACAGGTGCGTGCGTGTGTGTGTGCATGTGTGTCTGTGTCTGTGGGTGGGTGGGTGAGTGAGTGCCAAATCCTTAGACCAACCCGCACGCGTACACGCCACAAGCGGGCAGTACGGGGGTGGGTCGACAGGTGCGTGCGTGTGTGTGTGCATCTGTGTCTGTGGGTGGGTGGGTGAGTGAGTGCCAAATCCTTAGACCAACCCGCACGCGTACACGCCACAAGCGGGCAGTACGGGGGTGGGTCGACAGGTGCGTGCGTGTGTGTGTGCATCTGTGTCTGTGGGTGGGTGGGTGAGTGAGTGCCAAATCCTTAGACCAACCCGCACGCGTACACGCCACAAGCGGGCAGTACGGGGGTGGGTCGACAGGTGCGTGTGTGTGTGTGTGCATGTGTGTCTGTGTGTCTGTGGGTGGGTGGGTGGGTGGGTGGGTGGGTGCCAAATCCCTAGACCAACCCGCACACGTACACGCCACAAGCGGGCAGTACGGGGGTGGGTCAGCAGGTGCGTGTGTGTGCGTGTGTGTGGGGGGGAGGGTGCGGGTGTGTGCGCGCGTGCACGTGCGTGTGTGTATATGAGTTGTTCTTGAGGCATCAAACAGACTGTCTACGCGACCACACACATCGCAGCCCCCGTTGCAAAGAACACACACACGCACCCTCCACACACGCGCGCACACACACACACACACACATCGCGGCCCCCGCCGCGTCCGCCTACACGCCCGCGCCGCCCCCCGCGCCAGAGCCGCCCGCTGGCGGCGTCTACTCTGTTGCAAAGAACACACACACACACGCACATGCACACACACACAGCCCCCATCGCGTCCGCCTACACGCCCGCGCCGCCCCCCGCGCAAGAGCCGCCCGCTGGCGGCGTCTACTCTGTTGCAAAGAACACACACGCACACACATGCACACACACACAGCCCCCGCCGCGTCCGCCTACACACCCGCGCGCACCCTGCGCCAGAGCCGCCTGCCGGCGGCGTCTACTCTGTCGCAAATAACACACACACGCCCCCCCGCCCCCATTCCCCCAACACACGCGCACACAAACACACACACACACAGCCCCCGCCGCGTCCGCCTACACACCCTCGCCGCCCCCCGCGCCCGAGCCGCTCGCCGGCGGCGTTTACTCTGTCGCGAAGAAGGCGTCGGCACCTGCCGCTGCGCAGCCGGCAGCGGCGGCTAGCTCGTACGCATCGTACAACCCGAATGCGGCACAGGTGGGCATGCAGGGGGGGGGGCAGCATGATTTGTGCCACTGGCAGAGAGGTGGCGGAGAGAGTTGTGTCATTGAGGCAGCAGCAGGACCTGCGAGTCGCAGAGAGCGGGCAAGGCAAGGGGGAAGGCAGGAGAGACAGCTCTAGGCGCGATGGCGGCGGCAGCGGCGGCGAGCGCGCACGCTTCGTGCACACGCACGCCTTCCCCCAACCTCCAAACCGCCCCACACCGCACCGCAGGCGCAGCCCATGCAGCAGCAGCAGCAGGGCTACGGAGCGCCGGCGCCGATGATGCCGCAGCAGCAGCAGGGAGGATGGGAACAGCAGCAGCAGCCAGCGCAGACGGTCACGGCGCCAAGGTGTGTGTGTGTGTGTGTGTGTGTGTGTGTGTGTGTGTGTGCAGCAGCAGGGAAGGTGGGAGCAGCAGCAGCAGCCAGCGCAGACGGTCACGGCGCCGAGGTGTGTATGTGTGTCAGTGTGTGTGTGTGCGTGTGCGTGTGTGCAGCAGCAGCAGCAGGGAGGGTGGGAGCAGCAGCAGCCATCGCAGACGGTCACGGCGCCGAGGTGTGTGTGTGTGTGTGTGTGTCCGTGTGTGTGTGTGTGTAGCAGCAGGGAGGGTGGGAGCAGCAGCAGCAGCCAGCGCAGACGGTCACGGCGCCAAGGTGTGTGTGTGTGTGTGTGCAGCAGCAGCAGGGCGGGTGGGGGCAGCAGCAGCAGCCAGCGCAGACGGTCACGGCGCCAAGGTGTGTGTGCCGTGTGTGTGTGTGCAGCAGTAGCAGCAGCAGCAGGGAGGGTAGGAGCAGCAGCAGCCACCGCAGACGGCCACGGCGCATAGGTGTGTGGGGGCAAGCTGCTAGAGAGAGGGGGGGGGGGCGCGTCCACACACACATGCACACACACACACATGCACACAGCAGCAGTTCACCTGCGGCACGCTGCTTCGCACTTGCCCAACCCACCGAGCCATCCCCTAATTCAGGTCCGTCTTCCTCCCCCCTGCAGCTGCCTCCGCCCCGAGATGACCACCACCGCAGCGGCCGTCGCGGCAGTCAAATACGCCAACACATGCGTCCGACGGACTGGAACGTCGGCCACTCACACACGCGCACACACACACGCACACGCACCGCGGCTACGTCCGCCCCGAGACGGCCACCACCGCCACGGCCGTCTCTCCCACACATACACACATACACACGCGCGCGCCCGCGCACACACTCAAGGTCAAATACTGACTGTAAAATCGACCACACAAGGGACCAAACACGCCAACACATGCGTCCAACACACTGTAAAATCGGCCACACACACACACTCGCACCGCGCAGCTACTTTCGCCCCGAGACGACGACCACCGCCGCGGCCGTCTCGCAGCGCCAGGGCTCCGGAGGGTACCAGCAGCAGCAGCAGGGCATGATGGGGGGCACTGGTGCGCAGGGCGGAGGAGCAGGCGGCGGCCCCATGGGCGCGCCCCCGGGGGGTAGCTACCCAGGGCAGCAGGGGCAGCAGCAGCAGCAAGCGCCGGCGCCGCCTCCGCCGCCGGCTGGGCCGCCGGCCAACGCGACGGTGCTGAGTGTGGACACGAGTGCGGTGGGGCCTGAGCAGCGGCCCATCGTCGCAACGCTCACGCAGGTGTGTGTGTGTGTGTGAGTGTGTGTGTTGGATGGGAGAGGAGGGGGGGGGGAGGGGGGGGGCGATGCAGAGTGTGGACACGAGCGCTGTGGGGCCTGAGCAGCGGCCGATCGTCGCGACGCTCACGCAGGTGTGTTGGGGGGGGGGCGGGGAGGAGAATGGGGAGGGGGGGGAGCGGAGGGCGGGCGGCCAACGCGACGACGGAGAGCGGATGCAGGTTTTGAGGGGATAGGAGGGGGGGCGAGAAGAGCCCCACCCCCCCCTCTACCCACACACTCGCACTCCGCTTACGTAAGACTGTTGCATGTTGTGCAGCGCAGCTGCAAGTCGCGCGCAGGACGCTCACGAGCAGATAGAGGAAAACACATGCACGCACACACACACACACGCACACGCACGCACGCAGCTGTACGACGCGTGCGTGCCGCTCGCGAGCAACCCCGTCAAGAAGCGCGAGATGGAGGACAACACGAAGAAGCTCGGCCAGCTGTTCTGGCGCCTCAACGCGGGCGAGGTGTGTGTGTGTGCGCGTGTGTGTGTGTGTGTTCTGGCGCCTCAACGCGGGCGAGGTGTGTGTGTGTGCGCGTGTGTGTGTGTGTTCTGGCGCCTCAACGCGGGCGAGGTGTGTGTGCATGTGTGTGTGTGTTCTGGCGCCTCGACGCGCGCGAGGTGGGTCACTGGCGCTGTGGGTGGATGCCGTGCATCGCTGCCCCCCCCCCCCCGGTTTTACAGGTTCTACACGTACGCGCCTGGAGGACCCCGGGGCGTGATTTAAGGCCTAGACTACACGTCTAGGGGATCTCTACTTAGAGAGCCCGCAAGGCCGAGCCCGCAAGGCCACGCAGTGCGCCAGCCTACCAGGACCCCCCCGACACTTACACCACAGGCACACACAAGCACGCACACACACCACTGCCTCCGCCCCCACCCCCATGCCAGGTGTCTGCAAGCGCGCTGCCCAAGCTGCTCCAGCTGTGCGGCGCGATCGCGCACGGCGACTGGCACACCGCCAACCACATCCAGGTGCGTCTGTGGTTTCGCTAAGGATCTTCGGGAAATGACTGCTCGCCCCGCGCCTCGTGAACGCTCGCTTCCCCAACCGCACCCCCGCCAGAGGCGGTTTTGAGGCAAAAAGTGTGGAACCGCATGTTTTCACACTTTCTGGGTCGAAAACGCGCAATGTCGCACCCCACAGCACCGGTCTTAACCGGCCAACCTCACCTCACCACGCAAATGCACTCCTGCGGGGTGCGGGGTGGCTAACAGAAAAACACGGATCCAGTTGTGGGGTGGCGCACGGAAACACGGATCCAGTTGCGTGCTCGCGTCTGGCTCGTCGCCTGCCCTACCACAGCCTCATCGTCTGATCCGCTCAAGTGAATGCGACCAAAACGTCCGAGCCGGTCGGGGTTGCGCCTCGGGCGATGGTGGGCGCCTGAGGCGGTCGGTGTGGCGCCTACGGCGACGCCCGAGGCGGTCGGCGCGCCCGAGGCGGTCGGCTCGCCCGAGGCGCCGCCTGATCCGCGCAAGTAAATGTGCCGCCTGAGGCGCCGCTTCAGGCGTTTGGGATGTGGTAGGGCCGCCAGGGGTGCCGCAGACCCCGCGGACCCCGCAGACCCCGGCACACACACAGCATGCGACAGTGTGTCCAGCACACGTGGTCGCCGCGCACGCCACATCGTCGTTCCTCTGCGGTGCGCGACTTCTAGCAAGTCCCGTCCTCTCTCTCACTCACACACACACACACACTCTTGAGCGCGCATGCACAAGTCTAATGCGCCATCAAAGGCGTCCAATAAGACTGTAAAATCGACCACACTCGGCGTGAAAGTGCAGGTACATGACGACGATTGCCTGGGGCGAGTGCGGCCTGCCCCCTGTGCTCCTCTTCCCTATCCTCGCACGCAACACGCACACACAATCTGCGTGAAGGCGTCGACTAACACACGCACACACGCACAAACACACAAACATGCTCACAATCCGCGCACAGGTGCAGATGACGACAGCCGAATGGGACGAGTGCGGCCTGCCCCCTGTACGCCTTCCCTATCCTCGCACACAACACGCACACACACTCTGCGTGAAGGCGTCAACTAACACACACACGCACACATTCGGCGCACAGGTGCAGATGACAACGACCGCCTGGGACGAGTGCGGCCTGCCCCCTGTGCTCCTCTTCCCTATCCCCGCTCACAACACGCACACACAATCTGCGTGAAGACGTCAACAAAGACACACACGCACACGCACACACGCTCACAATCGGTGCACAGGTGCAGATGACGACGACCGACGGGGACGAATGCGCCCTGCCCCCTGTACTCCTTCCCTATACTCGCACACAACACGCTCACACAATCTGTGTGAGACGTCAACTAACACGCACACGCTCACACTCGACGCGCAGGTGCAGATGACAACGACTGACTGGGACGAGTGCGGGTACTGGCTGTCAGCGGTTAAGCGTCTCATCAAGATGCGACAGACGGGGCACTGAGTGCCAGCCTTACGCGCTTCCCGCGGGGGCCACTCACTTCTCGGGCTGTTGTGATTCGTCGGGGGCTGCGGCAGCTGCAGCAGGGGTAGTGTCACAGGCATCGCGTGTTGGGGAGGAGGGCGGGGCGGTGTAGCTCGATCGCAGCCTGGGGGGTCGCTGGGTCTTCGCCGGCTGGCCTGTGAATGTTCACAGGCGCGGCGTGGAGGCGGGAGCCGGTCCCTAGACGCTGCAAAGGATTGTCTACGCACGTCTCCCTCGACCATCGACGCGCGCAACTCTCCCTCGACCATCGACGCGCGCAATTCTCGCACCGGGCAGCGCGCCTCAGCTCCCCCCTGAGAAGTCGCCTAAGTAAGTCCCTCTGCCTGTGGCTCTGGCTCTCGGTGTGATGGACAGAGACAGCCCGTTATCCTGCTGCCGGCGATGTTACCCGCACGGTGTCGATCACAGCCTCTCGCAGCATGCCCGCCATGGCCTATGGTTGATGTGGTGTTCAATGGACGCCTGAGACAGGTCGCAAAAGGTGTGGGGGACACTAAGCATGGTGCGCCGATGAGGGTGCCTAAGAGACCGCCGAGGTCGCCACTTGAGCCATCATGCGCTCCACCAAACTCCACCCCTGTCGGATGACAACGCGCCCTGAATTTCCCAGCGCCGTAAGACGCCGCGGCCCCTCCCCCTGAGAACATGCCCACTGACCTTGCCGCTCGGTCAAGGATTTCCTTGCCCTGATTCCACAGGGCTTGTGTAAGACGCGTGGCAGAAACAGGCTCGTAACACTCACTCACTCTCAACGACGCTCACTCAAATACTCGGATCGGAAAACTGCCTACAAGCAACTGCGTTTTGCCAATATGACGCGCAACTGCACACTTTTGACTTGGTTTGTTCAGGCATTCGAACGAACGCTCGCGTCACCGCGACAACGCTACACCAGCACAACACAACTCTCATGCCGTGGTGGAGGGCGGGACACCGTACGCCGCGCGCTGCACCGCAAACAGCGTCTCCTCCTTCTTGTAGTCAAATGGCTTGTAGCCGTCGGTCTTCTCGTCGTACACGTGCAGCTCGGTGAAGATGTTGCGCAGCATGCGCCAGTTGAACGTGCACTCGCACATGTAGTCGCCCCAGTTCTCCTTGAGCGACGCGTGCGCCTGCGGGGCGTAGGCGTGGGGATGTGACGGATGTGTTACTTAATGGGGACGATGGATGCGACGGTCATGTGGCGACTCAGTGGGGATAAAGGCGTCAGTCGTATTGACCCCTCCCGCGAAGCTGAGCAAGTAACAATCGTCGGAAATCGCGAGGCAGGGCGTCGATTTTAACGACTGTCGATGAAAAATGACCCCTCGCAAATGGATTAAATACTGTAGTCCCCCCCCCCCCCCACACGGCGAGGCGACCAGCACAGACGGTACGCACCTTGCGCAGGTTGTACCACGGGATCTTGGACGACACGTGGTGCGGCACGTGCACCGAGATGTCGTGCGTCAGGAACTCGACCCACGCAGGGAAGTCGCAGTGCACAGTTCCAGAGAGCTGCACACAGGGGGAGGAAGGGGGGGGATTAGGCAGGGAGGGCAGGGCGAGAGAGGGGTGAAGGAGGGAGGGGGTCGGGAAGGATAGCGAGACCCACGTTGGGAAGTCGCAGTGCACAGTTTCAGAGAGCTGCACATTGGGTGGGTGGGTGTGGGGTGGGGTGGAAAAGGCAGGGAGGGGTGAGGAAGGGGTGAAAAAGGGAGGGGGTCGGGGAGGATAGCGAGACCCGCGCTGGGAAGTCGCGGTGCACAGTGCCAGAGATCTGCACACGGGGGGGGGGGGGGGGGGAGGAGGATAAGGCAGGGGGAGGGAGAGAGGGGTGAAGAAGGGAGGGGGTCGGGGAGGATAGCGAGACCCACGCTGGGAAGTCAGTGTACAGTGCCAGAGAGCTGCACACGGGGGGGAGGGGGGGGGGATGAGGCAGGGAGGGAGGGGCGAAGAGGGGTGAAGGAGGGGGTCGGGGAGGATAGCGAGAGGGGGGGTGGTGGGGGGATCGGAGTCGGTGGTGTCCGAAACCGAGACGTCATGTTTGCCCCCCAAACATCGGGAGGAACATGCTGAACTGCCCCTGAAGAAGGCGTTTTCCGCGGAAAAGTGTGAAAACTGTCGAATTTCACACTCTTTGGAGCGAGCTCTGTCCCCAAGCAGCGGGGCCTTCGGGGCCTGCGGAACATCACTGGTCGGAGTGGAGGAGGGAGGCGGGGTGTGCGTGTCCCCGCATGCCCTTGCGTGCCAGTCTCGTGTGCTAGCAACGGCCAACTCGCGCGCCTCGCATGCCAGCATATGCCTCCCCTCCCTTCAGGTTCCCCACCGCAGCAAGACAGCACAGCCCAGCGGCCCAAGCATATCCTGGCAGCTGCCGGCCTCTTCTCCAGGGTGCGCAAGCACAAATCACAAGCTCAAGACACATGCGTGCGACTTGCAGCAGAATCGGCGGGCAGCAGAATCGACGGGCAGCAGAATCGACAGCGCCATGCTGCGGGCCTCTTCTTTAGGGTAAGAAGGCACAGGTCTAGAATGCAACAACGCAACGAGACGGCAGATGGCAGTTTCTTTTGAGCTGCCGGACTCTTCCCCTGGGATGCGCAAGCACAGGCCTAGTGCATCCCAACACATACGTCTAACAGGCTGCAAAATTGACCGAGTCACGGTACCGTCCTCCTCTAGGGTGTGCAAGCAAAGGTGTAGTGCGCCAACATAACGGCAACTTTTGGCCTTTGCCGACCACTTCACTCAAGGTCAGGTGAGCAAGCACAGGTCCAGCATATGCCAACACGGGCGTCCGACGGACAACAGTACACAGGCACATTGAACGGCTGTGGAGAACATACTGAGAAGGAAACTGCCGCGCAGGCGCCCACGCACCTGTGCCTTTGCGGCGTTCCACTCCGCTGCTGGCCGGAACGGAATGTGTGGCGCCGTGTGGTGGATCACGGTGAACGTGCTCATCCAGAAGTGGTATCCGAGCCACGGCATGAGCCAGTACTTGATTGGTGCCCATGGCCCCATGAAGTAGGCGAGCGCGGGGAGCGCGGTGAACGCGAAGAGAGCGCACGCTGCGATCGAGACGAGGACGCGCGGCTGCGGGGCGCGGTGGGCGGGCGGGTGGGGGGGTGAGCGGGCGCGTGGGTGGTTGATCAAATCAGCTGCGCCGGTGTGGGCGGCGATCGAGGCGAGGGCGCAGAGGGCGGCCGGGCAGGCGTTCAGCAGGTGGGTAGGTGGGTGGGGGAACGAGCTGCGTCTTCGCATGTGCCCTCGCGCCAGAGTCGGTGTGCGCGGTGAGGGGTGGCCACAGGGAGGGCTTCGCCAGACAGGAGGAGCAACGCACACACCTTCTGCTTCTCGGTGTACTTGGAGAGGTCAAAGTGCCAGATGGCCCAGTGCCCAACCGACGCCCACAGCTTGAGCGGCGTGCCGAGGAAGAACTTGAACAGCCCTGCGGTGGTGCTGTCCCAGTCCTTCATCTTCTCCTCCTCAATCGGCACCCACGCGGTGTCCTCCTCGAGCTTGTTCGTGTGCGCGTGGTGGTGGTTGTGCTTGATGCGCCACGGCTCAAACGGAAAGATGAGCGGCATGAACATCAGCGTGCCCACGATGTCCTCCACCAGGTTGTTCCGGTGGAATGAGCGGTGGCCGGCGTCGTGGCCAACCACAAACCAGCCGGTGAACGCGGTGCCGGCGAGCGCCCATGCAAAGGGCAGCAGGTACCACGGCGACACGTGGATGAGGTAGAGGCACGCCGCCATCGAGCAGACGCTGGTCAGGACCGCGCGCCACGCCTTGCCGTGGTCAAGCTCAAAGACCTGTGCGTGGGAGGCCATGAGTGTGCGTGCGAGTTCGTGTGGGTGTGCGAGGAGGCGCCCTGGTGACGCGCGCGCTGTGTGATGCTGCTGCTGCGGTGCGCACGCAGCAGATGGCGACAGGCCGGTCTCGGGTCAGGTCTCGCGCGCGCTCTGCTGCCAGCGTTTCCGCATGCCTCCGCACGCCGCAGGCATGCCTATGTAGAGCTGCTCCATACCCACATCCTTGGGCATAGACTGCACGATAGTGTTGAGCGTGACGCCGTCCGGAAGCTCCTTCCCAATGTGGTTGTAGCCCATCTCTTTTGCGAGCGCTACACGCTGCTCCTCGGACATGAGGCCGGCATCAGTGGGGCAGTAGTAGGGGGCTGCCTCAACGGCGGCGACGCGCGTCTGGAGGGGGACGGACGGTGGGGGGAGGGGACGCATGCATGTCGACATGGGCCGTCAGCATGGCGTCATCGACATGCTCCGGCAACACATGTGGCTCTTAGCGTCCAAGCGCCAGCGCCACAGCCACAGCACCAGCGGATGCCCTCTTGCGAGAAGCGCCTCACCTGGGCAAGGGGAGAGCGCCTCGAGCCCAGCACGGGGAGGGCTGCGCAAGCGGGGCGAGTGGGACAACGGGGGCGTTAGCATGATGTACACGCAGCCCTTCGTCCCAATCGACCCCTGCCACGCACTGTGACCCAACCACGATGCGTTTCCTACCTGCGGGGGCCTTGGGGGCGGTGGCACGCGCCTGCGTGGGGGGGGGGGCGGGATTTGCGGTGCAGGTTCAGTCGGGGATCGACTGGTTGGAACGCCTACACGCGTTCGTGGCTCCTCCCCCCATCCCCGCGCCCATCTCCGCCGTAGTGGCGCCCACTAATGCCTCATGGGCGGCCTGGATCTGTCGGGGCATGCGCATGCAGAGTGTGCGGCGTACACCCCATGTGGTGCTGGGGCCACATCGCCCAACGCCACCACCGCCCACGCATGCGATGCATGCGACGCCCTCGCATGGCTCCCGTCACATGCGCTCCCACCCATCCGCTGGCCTCACCCTGAGGGCGCCACATCGCGGCATCGCCATCGCTTGCATGATGGGAGCGGTGCAGGTGGCCTCTGGTGGGGACCGAGAGAGGGTTGACAGGAGCCGACAACGACGTCCCTGTGCAGGGTGGCTGGTGCAATGCACAACACGCCTGGGAAAGTGGCGTTTGGTGCGAGGTGTGTATTTTGTGCCCACACCCCACATTGTGTGATGGCGCGTGGCGCGTGGCGCCGTAATCAGGAATCACCAGGAGTTTCACCACAGACTCTGCCCACTAGACGTGTTTTAACGAACCACCACTACACGAACCAGCCATCCACTCCAAACACTGCCGTAAACACACGTACGAGGGCGTAATCCAAGCGCGTGGCACGCCCCCAGCACCGCAAATAAATCATCCTCAGGCCAGACCGTGCCACTCACCCGCAGCACTAGCACAGCCACACAAACTGACTGCACAGTGTGTGTGTGTGTGTGTGTGTGTGTGTGTGTGCAAATCTACAATTGACAGTTCCTGATGACCGTTTCTCCGGATCCCGCAAATAACCCCAAACCCACGGATATCCTCACGCACTAGCGCATATGGTTGGTGACCCGTTACTGAACGAACTTAAGATCCAAGGGTCCTGGATGAAACGATTGTCGGGGGGTGCTCCCGTCGCCCAAACCTGGCGATGCTCGCTGCTGGCTCTGGCGATGCTGACTGGCGCTGCTCACTGTTCGCTGCCCCCTGCTCACTGGCGTTACTCTGGCGCGGATAACGATGCTTGCTGCTAGCTGGCGCTGCTGGCTGGCGATGCTGGCTGGCGCGGTCTCCAACGCTGCTCGCTGCTGGCTGGGCGATGCTGGCTGGGTGATGCTGGCTGGCGCTGATGGCTGCTCGCTGCCCGCTGCTCACTGGCGTTTCTCGCTGGCGCGGTCTCTGACGCTGCTCGCTGTACGCTGGCGTCTCTCGCTGGTGCGGCCCGCTGGCGCTGCTGGCTGCTGGCTGGCGCAGCTCTCGCGCTGCGTGACACAAACCCACACGACAGCATTCTTTCCACCACACGCCGTCAAAAAGTGCTCATTTTCCGCCCACTATATGTGGCTTCCGCTGCCCCCAGAAGAGAGCTATTGCACCTCCACGGGACGGGTGCGGCCCGCTGAGCGCTGCTGGCTGGCGCTGCTGACTGCGGCGCTGCTCGGTGGGCGCTGCCCGCTGCTCACTGGCGTTTCTTGCTGGCGCGGTCTCTAACGCTGCTCGCTGCTGGCTGGCGATGCTAGCTGGCGATGCTGGCTGGGCCCTGCTCACCCCCCCCCCCCACCACCGGAACCCCCCAGACAACCGACCTGGAATGTCAACGCCAAACATTCTCCCTGCCACACGACAGCATTCTCTCCACAACACGCCAGCATTCTCTCCACCACACGCCGTCAAAAAATGCGAATTTTCCGCCCACAATAGCTGCCTTCCGCTACCCCCAGAAGACAGCCATTTCACCTCCACGGGACATTCTCGCTGTACGCAGACAGGTTGTCCAGCACCTGGGCTACAACCTGCTGCGTAGACGCCTGAGAGCCATGCCCCAGCAGCTGCACCAGAAGAGGGATGGACCCATCTGCAGCGACGATGACTGCAATCTCGGCATTCCGAGAGAGATCCAGAAGCACTACAGCTGCGTCCCACTGCACCTGCGCTGGAGACCATCGCCCCACCAGCCGCACCAGTAGAGGGATGGCACCAGCAGCTGCGATGGTGGCAGCTGTTGCAGCATCTCGCGACAGGCACATCAGCGCACCAGCTGCCGCTGCCTGCACCTCAGCTGAAGAGACGGGCCCCAGCAGCTGCACGAGTGCGGGGATGGCCCCAGCAGCAGCAATGGCGCCTGCATTCTTGGCATCCACAGCGAGGCTTGAAACCAATTCTGCGGCATTGTACTGCACGTCCGCTGGGGATAAAAGCCCGAGCTGGTGCACCACTGGGGAGATGGCTCCGGCAGCACCGATGGCAGCCACGTTCTCTGCACTCGTAGCAGCAAGGCACCACAACACACCTGAAGCGTTGCACCGGAATTCTGCCTGACAGTCTGGCTCGAGCATGTCCACCAGTGGAGGGATAACACCAGATTGGGCGATGGCGACCAGGGTCACTGGACCTTTGTCACACAAGCGCACCAGCACCGCAAGCGCTTCCTTCCTCTCCCGCGTTTCCAAGCCCAGTTTGTGCACGGCCTCGGCAATCTGCCGCGTGTCTCGGCGGGTGGTCATTGCGCGACGCGACTGCGTGTGGGCGGGCAAGTGATGGGCCATGCGTTTGTGCATGGAGGGGTGCATGCGGCTGCGGGCGGGCGGAGGGCCATGCATGAGGGGTGCATGGAGGGGTGCATGCGGCTGCGGCGGGTGGAGGGGCTGTGTGTACAAGGCTCTGCGCAGGCCTGCCTTGACAGCTCCGGCATCTTGGCATTCCGTTTGCGTGGCATGGAGTGGACATGACATGTCATGCGTACACGTACGATCTGCATGCTGCAAGTTCAAAGCAGCGGCTGCAGCATGCATGGTCGCGCTTGCCTGCACACAAGCTGGTCACGTCCGCAGAGCTTGGCGCGCGTGAACGAGGTCCTGCGACACGCCGCGTACGTGGGCGAAGGCCCGCGTCGGGTGGACGATCGACGGAAGTCGAGTCGACGATCGATACACAAGCTGAAGCACCAGAGCACTGGGATCTGTAGGCGTTGGATTCGATGTGAGAGAGTGTTGTGAAGTGGTCAGAAGTGGGCGTGTGGTGCCTGGTCTGCTTGTCTGGGCGGCTAAGAGTGTCCTCAAGCCTCTCATTTTAGCTCTTCGAGTCTGCAACTATGATGATGATGTTTGGTTACAATCCACTTTTGGCGGTCACACGTACGGTTCCAAAGCTCCAGTGGGACTTAGAGAAACAAGGCTCAAGGCCCACAAAAGGTCAAGCTACAAGTAGCCCACGGTAACGCCATCCACACTTGGTGGCGGGCGCCAAGCAAGCAGCACCACTGTGCAGGCTGCACACCCAGCCCCTCAAATGGCCAGAGGGCGGGCCCAAGGTATAAAACCATGAAGGGACCAGAAAGCCCTCCCCCAAACCACTGGAAGCGGGGCTGGTAGCACACCCGCCGCAGCACTCTACTCAGCGACCACACCGCACCCGCCACTGCGCGCGTGTGGCGCCACCTCCCCTTCAACACACCCCCAGAGGGGATGCCAACTAGCAAACAGGTGCAGCCACCCGCTCGCCGTCAACCACGAGGCGCGCGCGGTGGAACTGCGCCCGCTTGCCCGCAGCCTTGGCGGCGAGGAAAGCGGGCCACAGCGCCCGGTGCCGCGCCTCCTCGCGGTCACTGAGCACGTCGAAGACCGCAACCTGCGTCTGGCGCAGCTTCCAGCGCCAGCGCACGACAGTGTCTGCCACGACACCAGACGCCACGGTGAAGAGCACACGCAGCACGCCGCCCCCGCGCGGCTCCACACCGATGCCCCCGACGGCAGGCTTGGCGTTGATGAACGACGTGGACACGACGCCGCCACCAGCCGGCCCATCCCAGTTGCCAGTGTTGTCGTGCATAAAGCGCACGATGTTCGTGGCCAAACGGACAGGCATGCTCACGCCGGCCGCAGCGTCTGCGGCGCGCCGCCGTGCTTCCGCCGCGTCGTCGGCGAAGCAGCCGCTGAACACGTCATTAGCATGGCCGCATCCGTCGCCGCCCGTGACGAACACGATGGCGTCCTCCACAGAGATCGACGCCACGAAACTGAGGCGCAGCGACGCATCGCCCGCACGCGCGGGCAGCCCCCCCCGACGGCAGGGGCCGCGCGCAGATGCGGCTCGTGCGGCGCCCGCCGCAGCAGGCCGCTCCGCCGCCGGCGCGCCCGCCGCCGACGCCACAGGAGCGGCAGCAGCAGCAGGCCGGGCAGGCTGAGCAGCCTTGGCAGCAGGCGCCGCGCGGGGCGCACTGTGGGCCGCATGCGGCACTGCATGCGGCGTGTGCATGGGCGCCCCGGGGACGCGGCTCATCAGGAGGAGGCGAACCAGGTCCACGAGGGACGCAATCTGTTGCGCCTACACCTGCACCACAGCGAGCACCCCCGCGAGGGAGCAGCTGCTGTGGCCGGCGTCGGCAATCTGTGTAGTGCCCACATGCGTCGGCGCATTCTGTGGCTGAGCACGCGCGCTCGCCTCCCTGTCCATCATCCCGCCTACCAGGCCTCTGAGGTCGTCCACCGCGGCGCTGAGGGCGCGGATGGCGTCTGTGGTGTCGGCCGAGGCCGAAATGTGGTTGCTGGCGCCTCCATGCAGGTGTTGCACCGCCTCCGCGTATGTGGCCGCCCCCAGCGCCCCAGGGAGCGCCAGAAGCGTGATCTGTGTCTCATCGACGCACGCGCGGTTGCGGGGCCGAAGGTCTGAGTCGGAGGAGCCGCTGCTCACCGGTGATTCTGTGGCGGTGGCCGCGCGGGCGACTAGCGCGCCGGCGGCCTTGCTGTGCTTGCGCTTAGAGCGTGTCATGTCGTGTCATCAGATAGCCTTCCTAACTATGCTCACAAAAATTACTCCTAAGCAGTGTGGTACCCGCCATGGGGCGCAGGGGCGCACTAATGAGGCCCCCTCAGTTGGGACAGCTGACGGGGCACGCGCACGCAAACACACGCGCAAAAACACAGGTGGTGCCAAGTGGTGGCACGCCAGTGGCACGCTGTCGCATACGAGGTGGCTGAAAAACATTGACCATTACAAACAGACCATCACGTCTCCCCTCTTGAACAAGAACTCATTGATCATGATGTGTGAATACACAAACACATTGCACAAGGGGTCACAACCAACACTTAAACACTCACAATCGCGTATCGCTGTAGGCCCAATTAGTAGGGGCCATATATATGTAGTAATGATGATGATGAGTTTTTACAATCCACTTCTGGCGGTCACACGTACGGTTCCAAAGCTCCAGTGGGACTTAGAGAATCAAGGCTCAAGGCCCACAAAAGGTCAAGCTACAAGTAGCCCACGGTAACGCCATCCACACTTGGTGGCGGGCGCCAAGCAAGCAGCACCACTGTGCAGGCTGCACACCCAGCCCCTCAAATGGCCAGAGGGCGGACCCAAGGTATAAAACCATGAAGGGACCAAAAAGCCCTCCCCCAGACCACCGGAAGCGGGGCTAGTAGCACACCCGCCGCAGCACTCTACTCAGCGACCACACCGCACCCGCCACCGCACGCGTGTGGCGCCACCTCCCCTTCAAAAACACCCCCAGAGGGAATGCCATCTAGCAAGCAGGTGCAGGCACCCGCTCGCCGTCAACGACGAGGCGCGCGCGGTGGAACTGCGCCCGCTTCCCCGCAGCCTTGGCGGCGAGGAAAGCGGGCCACAGCGCCCGGTGCTGCGCCTCCTCGCGGTCACTGAGGACGTCGAAGACAGCAGCCGACGGGTCCACGTCGCGCAGGTTGCGGCGGGAGCGCACGACGGTGTCGGCCACAGCGTCAGACGCCACGGTAAAGAGCACACGTAGCACGCCGCCCCGGCGCGGCTCCACACCAATGCCCCCGACGGCAGGCTTGGCGTTGAGGAACGACGCGGACACGACCCCGCCACCAGCCGGCCTATCCCGGCCAGAGACGTCGTGCACAAAGCGCACGAGATTCATAGCCAGGCAGACGGGCAGGCTGACGCCGTCCACGGCGGCTGCAGCAACCCGCACAGCCGCCGCCGCCACCGCCGTCTCCTCGGAACCATAGCAGTCACTGAACAGCCGCCTCACATGCCGCGTGGACCCCAAGTAGGAGGCGTCGCGCAGTGCGCCGCGCACGATCCCGTCGCGCGCCATCTGGCCTTCAGAGCCACGGCCCGCTATGAGCCTGGTGGCGGCTGCCACAGGGATGGACAGCACGTGGCTGCGGCACAGCGACGTTTCGCCCACACGCGCGGGCAGCCCCCCCCGGCGGGAGGGGCCGCGCGCAGATGCGGCACGCGCGGCGCCCGCCGCGGCAGGCCGCTCCGCCGCCGGCGCGCCCGCTGCCGACGCCACAGGGGCGGCAGCAGCAGCGGGCCGGGCAGGCTGAGCAGCCTTGGCAGCAGGCGCCGCGCGGGGCGCACTGTGGGCCGCATGCGGCACTGCATGCGGCATCTGCATGGGCGCCCCGGGGACGCGGCTCACCAGGAGGTGCACCAGGTCCACGAGGGACGCAATCTGTTGCGTCTGCGCCTGGACCACAGCGAGCACCACCGCGAGGGCGTCGCTGCCGTGGCCGGCGTCGGCAATCGGCAGTCGGCAATGATGATGATGATGAGTTCGTTACAATCCACTTCTGGCGGTCACACGTGCGGTTCCAAAGCTCCAGTGGGACTTAGATGAAGCAGTCCTGAAGACCTGCCAACAGAAAAAGGGGGGGTGCCCCACGGCAACGCCATCCACACACGGCGGCGGGCGCCAAGCAAGCAGCACCACAGTGCAGGCTCCACACTCAACCCCTCCAGTGGATGAAGGGCGGGCCCAAGGTATAAAACCATAAAGGCTGCTTGCTAGATGGCATGCCCTCTGGGGGTGTTTTTGAAGGGGAGGTGGCGCCACACACGTGCGGTGGCGGGTGCGGTGTGGTCGCTGAGTAGAGTGCTGCGGCGGGTGTGCTACTAGCCCCGCTTCCGGTGGTCTGGGGGAGGGCTTTTTGGTCCCTTCATGGTTTTATACCTTGGGTCCGCCCTCTGGCCATTTGAGGGGCTGGGTGTGCAGCCTGCACAGTGGTGCTGCTTGCTTGGCGCCCGCCACCAAGTGTGGATGGCGTTACCGTGGGCTACTTGTAGCTTGACCTTTTGTGGGCCTTGAGCCTTGCTTCTCTAAGTCCCACTGGAGCTTTGGAACCGTACGTGTGACCGCCAGAAGTGGATTGTAAACAAACATCATCATAAAGGGACCAAAAAAAAAAACCACCCTCAAAACACTGGAAGCGGAGCAGGTGCGCACACCCACCACAGCACTCTACCCAGCAGCCACAACTCATCCCGCCAGCGCACGCGTGCGGCGCCACCTCCCCTCACATAACTCGTCCCCTCAGGGATCTAGGACGCCTTGTTCAGAATGAGCTTGCCGTCCACCACTCCAACATAGGGGTGGGTCGGGCCCACCACACCCGCCCAACCTCGCGGCATCACGCCGCCCTCAGCAAAGGACGCCAGCGCGTTCCAAAGGTCCATCGTCGCCAGCGCCCCCGCCCGCTCAACCGACACCGTGCGATCAGGGGGCAGCACACCATCACGCGGACGCGTGATGCGCCACAGGTGGCGGCATCCGCGCTCCATAGCGTCCACCACGAGCGCTGCCACCACAGCCCACACACCAGCACGCACCCCAGCGGGAGGCTGCAGCAGCCACACCTGGCAGCACGTGATGACCGGCGTAGGAGCAGGGAGGGCAGCAGCAACCGCCACCACCACCGCCTCCGCCACCGCGCATCCCCAGAAGCAGTGCGCACGCCACGCCGTCGCCGGCGGCCCGTCCTCCTCACGGCACCGCCACCCGCACGGGCACTCGGGCACTCCAAGCGCAGCCTGCTTGTGAAAGCCACTCACCCACAGCCGCCAGATGGGCTCCTTGCAGGCGCTGAGGAGCGGCAGCCGCCACAGCCCTGGCACCGCCGCCTCCAGGGTGCGCAGCCCCGCGCAGACCTGAGCGTCGGTTGCACGGGGGCCTCCGCGCATCCCGCAGTCAAGCGCCAGAGCCGCCTCCACCGTGGCTGCCCGCCGCACTCGCCGCTCGTCCACAACCGCCCGCAGTTGAAGCGCCACCGCTAGCTTGCACGTCAGCTGCCCGACCACGCCCGGGCCGTGCGCAAACCCAACCCACCGGGGCTCGTCCGCGGCCCCGCCCCCCGCAGGCAGGGGAGCATGTTTGGCAGTTGCGGATCGGAGGCCAGGCCGCCCACGCTGCCATCCAGCCGGCGTGATGACACTCGGCAGCTGCCACCCGACCAGCCGCAGGATCTCCACCACAGCAGCGCGCTCGCCCGCGCGAGGGAGGGGCTGAAAGCGACGGAGCGGCCGGAGCAGAGTGAGGGCAGCTCCACCAGCTGCCGCCTCGACCCAGGCTGAGGGCACTGCCGCGAGCGCGACCGCCACTGCCGTGAACAGGGGGTCGAGCGTGCGCTGCACGCACAGCAGATCTGGCCCATCCCCCAGCACTGGCGGCGGCACCCCTGGGAAAAGGGCGCGGCACAGGACTGCCCTCCAGACACTGCCCCCGTCGTAGGCGCCGCACGCCAGAGCTGCGCAAAACTGCCCCAGCACGAGCGGCGCGCATTCCGGATCCGCGGCAGCGTACACCGCCAGGCATGCGTGGTCGACCGTGCGTGTGCTGCGCACCATGTCGACAGCAGCGAGCCACGCCCACAGCGCACACAGGTCTGTGACCGTCCGCATGCCGGGGAGGGCGTCGCGCACGCGGGCGAGGCCGTCCACCCGCCAGCAGGTCGCACCGGTCGAGCTGAAGAGCGCATGCCCTGCCGCATCCCCAGTGGGCTCCCGCCACTGTACCGTCCGCTGCGCAGCCGGCAGCTCCAGCTGGAGGAGGGGATTTGCCCAGAGCGGCGCCTCCGCCCCCCACAGCTCAGCTGTTTGCACGCGTCCCAGGATGCGCGCCACTGGCCCCAGGGCCTGCACCCCATTGAGCATGCGCCGCATCGGCCCAGCCAGCAGCGCCGCGCTCACAGCCGGTTCTACGCACTCACCAACGAGGCCGCTTGGCAGAGTGCCTGGCCCAGGCGCGAGGCCCGCCATAAGCACAAAAAGGCTCGGGTGGGCCCCCGGGCAGAGGCGGTGCACCGCCTCCACCATGAGCGGCTCCCATGCCGGCTGAGCCGGGGGCGCGGGCTGCTGTTCCGGCTGTGCCCCCCTGCCACCTCCGTCGCCCCCGCTGCCGCCACCTCCGCCGCCGTCGCCGCCACCAGCCTCGCCACCATCGCCGGCCCGCCGGCCCGTGGGGCCGACAGCAGGAGATGGGGGGCGCCAGCCGCCCACGCCCCAAACAGGCACGCGAGGTGGACGGCCCACTGCGCGTGCACAATCTCCCGCCACGCCGGCGCCCCAAAACCACCGTGCGCCGGCCGCCCCAGAAGCATCGCAGCGGGCGCGCCTGGCACCGAAGAGGCCCACCGCGGCAGCGCTGCCGGTGGGTCCGGCCCCACGCTCCTGTCCACCAGAGTAGCCGTCCACCGGGAGAGCAGCCTCTCTGCCTCCGGAGTCATGCCACAGTGCACCGCCCGGAACAGGATGCGGGAGACCCCGTACGTCGCCGCCGCGTGCCCCCTGCCAAAGACAGACATTGGGAAGCGCGCGAGCTTGGTGTACGCGGCCGCAAGCCTCTCACGGCACACCCCGGTGACGGCCTCCGGGGGCGGCAGGCCGGCAGAAACGGGCACGCCCAGCGACACGCCCGCGTCCAGCACGCGCAGCCCAGCCACCTCTGCACCCGCCAGCAAGCCCTCCCCCGCCGAACCCAGGGGCAGGATGCCGCACTTGCCGAGGTTTAGGACGAGGCCCGTCGCTCGGCCAAACACCGCCATCGCCTCCACCAGCGCAGCGACGGCAGCCGGCGCACACGACCGGAGGAGGGGCATGCAGTCGTCAGCGTACTGGGGGCAGGTCACTCTGCAGCCAGGCACGACCTCGACCCCCACCGCCGGGCAGGTGCGCAGGAAGCACGCGAGCGCATGCCCCAGGAACAGGAAGAGGGCTGGCGCAGCGGGGCAGCCCTGGCGCACGCCCGCCGCATACCGGCGCGGCTCAGAGATGAACCCGTTGACCTCGGCCGACGCGTACGTGTGCGTGAGGATGGTGCGGGTCCATGCCAGCACACCGTCACCGACGCCCACCGCCTCCATGACCGCAAGGAGGCAGCCACGGTCGATGGTGTCGTACGCCTTGCGGAAGTCGAGCAGCGCCAGCGCTGCACCCGTCGGCCCCACGCCCTCTGCCGCGTTGGCAGCTAACAGGCCAGGCAGCATCTGCGTGAGGCAGATATTGTCCGAGATGCGGCGGCCAGCGAGGAACGCAGTCTGTTCCGGCCCCACCACCGCAGCGAGCAGCGGCGTCCACCGCGTCGCCAGCACCTTGGCGAGGATGCGGTAGTCAGAGCCCAGCATGGTGAGTGGGCGGTAGTTTGCCGCATCCGCTGCATCTTTGGCCTTGTAGATGGAGGCGACAACGCCATCGAGAAACCCAGGCGGCGTCTCACCCGCAGCGCCCACTGCGGTGAAAACTGCCGCCAGAAGCACAAAGGCTGGCTCTCCCAGCTTCCGCCACACATCCACTGGGATGCCATCCGGGCCTGGGGCGGTGCCAGGCTTGGAGTGAGTGGCCGCCGCCCGCACCTCGGCGGGCGTGACAACAGGCGCGCCCGCTGCGTCCGCCACCGCCTGCGGCACGCGCGGCGAGTGCGTACGCACCGCCCCCAGCACAGCCTCCCGATCAGCGGGGGATGGCGGTGGCGGCCGAGAGACCGCCGCCACGGCATCAGCCATGATGTCAGCCATTCCCATGCCGTCAGTGACGAGGATGCCTCGCGCATCTCTGAGGGCGGCGACGCGCCGTGCCGTCGCTGGCTTGCGGAAGGCTGCCGCCATGCCCCCGGCAACGCGCTCTCCCGGCCGCACACATGAGGGCGGGGCTGGAGCGTACCGCCGCACCGCCGCGTCCAGGCGCCGCTGCAGCGTATAGAGCCCGGCGAGCTCCGCCAGCCCATCGCGCCCCGCCTCAACGGCCGCGCGCGCTCGTTTCAGGTCTGCACGCAGCCGGGCCACCTCCACCGACACAGCATCCCGACGCCGACCCAGGTCGCAGTCGAGGCGGCGGGCCTCGCAAGCCAGGCGCGGCTTGAAAGCCTGCCACCACCGCATAAGCTCCGTGTGGCCATGGGTGGGTGCCCCCGCTGCCTCCCGACCAAACCATGCCCTGAACCCATCGGCCAGGTCACGATCAGCCCAGAAATGGGCTCGCACACGCGGCCGCCCCGGCCCGCGCGCCTCTGGCACTAGGGGGGAGAGGTGCATTGCCACAACGCGGTGATCCGACCCGCCCGACTCCCCCGCGTCGCACCCGAGGACGCGTGGCACGAGGGCCGTCGACACGTAGAGGCGGTCGAGCCGCGCCTGTGCATTATACGCACTGAAGGTGTACCCCCTCTGCATGGGGTGGACGAGGCGGTACGCGTCACGGAGCGGGGAGTCCTCCACCAGCGCTGCCATCGCCGCCGCCGGGGCGCAGTCGCGCCACTCGAGGGGCCCCGCAGAGCGGGCGCGGTCACGTGGGCTCTCGACAAAGTTGAAATCGCCTGCGAGCACGAGGTGTGTATGGCCAGCAGCAAGCGGTCGGATGCGCTCCTCGATGAACGCCGCCTGCACTGCTGGCCGGTTCGGCTGCGAGGCCGGAAGGTACGCGTTGACGAGGCGCAGCCGCCCAGCTCCCCCACCTCCAGCTCCCCCACCCCCACCCCCACCACCCGCGCCCCCACCACCCCACGTGATATCCATCACCATCAGCCGGCCGTCGCCATCCGCCTGGACGAACGGTTGGAGCACTGCCACGAGGTCCGACCGCACGAGGATGGCGACACCAGCCAAGGTCCCCGCGCCGCCCCCCCAGAAGAAGGTGTAGGACTCAGTCCCCAGGTGGTAGGCACAGCCGGACGCGTACCGGTCGACGCCATCCATCCTCGCGACGTCATCAGCTGCAATATGCACCTCCTGGAGGCACACCACATCGAGGCGGCGGTCGTGCGCCCAGACTCGCATGAGATCCACCAGCTTGGGCCCCTCTCGCAGGCCGCGCACGTTGTGCGTGCCCACCCGGAGGCCGGGGGCAAAGCGGCCTCCGCGCGCAGGCTGTCCAGCAGGTGGCGTCATCCGTGCACGATGAACGGGTGGCCATCTGGCAGGGGGTTACCCAGGCGCCAGTCGTCCGGCAGCGCCGGCATCACGGGGCAGCCCGCCGCATTGAGGATGTTTCTGACATGGTCCATCGGCCAGTCGTGATGCCCGCCCCGCTTGCTCACGACGGGGGTCTGGACAGTGTATCCGTTGAGGATGTCCATGATCCACTCCTTCGCTGCGTCGGCTGTCGGGAAGCTCCCGCAGTGGATGGCGTCCCTGAGTCCGCTGGTGATCCCGGGGTTGTCGACGGGCCCAATGCACAGTCCGCCCCGCGCGTACGCAAAGGCATGAACCTTGCCGCGGACCCATCCACCACCATCCTCTCCACGACCAGTGGCCCCCCCAGTAGTGGCCAGGGCCTGCGTCTGCCCGCCCCCTCCACCCGCACCCGCTCCTCCAGCTCCCCCACCACCAACAGCTTCTGCAGCCCCCGCGCCCCCACCCGCCGCGGCCGGAGCAGCAGCAGGCATGGCGACACCACCCTCATCACCACCAGTCCTACGGCGTGCCATGCGCCGCCCCTCCTCGCCGTCCTCTGCCGCCTCAGGCGCCGCCTCGCCGCGTCGCGGCTCAGGCTGGCGGAGGCCCACGGGGGTGCCGAGCGGGGCATCGTCAGCGGCATCGAGCTCCTCATCACCCCCCGCACGCTTGCGCCCAGCCGACTGGGTGGCGTCGAGCATGCGCTCCTCACGGTCACGGTCGGCCTGCAGGGCCTCCTTGCCCACAGCTGCCGCAGCTGCGCCCACAGCTGCCGCAGCTGCTGTAGCCTTCTGCCGGTCCTCGAAGGCGCGCCTCTCCGCAAGGAGCTGGTCCACTTGCACTCTCTTCTGGCGCTCTGCTGCGAGCGCATGCTCGCGGAGCACTAAGTTGGCCGCACGCTCGTCCGAGGGGCCTGCCGCCGCCGCCGCAGCAGCAGCAGCAGCCGCAATAGCAGCCTCAGCAGAACCACCACCGCCAGGCCCGGCACCGTCCTCATCGTCATCACCGTCACCGGCACCGTGACCGTACGAGTCGTGGTCCTCATCGTCCGCACCCTCCTCGATGGTGCCCAGCTGGTGCTGCACCCCAGGCCCCGCATGCAGCCCCTGGACAGCCGCGGCATAGGACGGGGCCTGGCCCCCCAGCGGCGGCCTCGGCGGCAGCCCACCCGGCGGCGGCCCTCCCGGCGCCCCCGGTGCCCCCGCAGCGCGCGCATCCGGCGGCGTCCCACCCGGCGGCGGCCCACCCGGCGGTGGCCCACCCGGCGCCCCCGCGGCGCCCGCGGCACGCGCGGGGCGCGCGGGCCCCAGCATGCTGAGGGGCAGGCGCGACACGCGCAGCCGGCAGAAGGACGGCGCGTCGGTGCGTTGGCGGCACTCCACGTGCGGCGCGCGGATGGCCTTGGACACAAAGGCGTGGCCCCCGTGCACCGACGCCACAAAGCCTGGCTCCCTGGCAGACAGCCAGGCGAGGCTGGGGGCGGGGCCCTGCCCTCGCGCAGCGCCGCGCCACTGCACCGGCACCGGCCCGCCAGCCCCGCACTGGTACTGCACCACCCAGTCAGCGCGCACCCCGTTCGCCCCCAGCCAGCTGTGCACATGTGCCGGCGTCCACGGCAGAGTGTCTGTCGGCGTGAAGCGCACCAGGTAGTGCGCGTCGTCCACCGGACCCCCAGAGTCCAGTAGCATTGCTGGTGCAGCGCGCATGCGGCCACATTCCACCTCCTAAGGTCCAATGCAATATGCATGTCACGTGTGTGTGCCATCCGATTGTCCTTGATCATCCCTGAATCTCACTCGTGCATGCATGCATGCCATATGGCAGTCCTGCTGTCTGTGCCCGTCGCTGCGGTGTGGTGGGAATGCAGGGTCAACCACATCAGCAAACAACACTCTCTTCCAAGGACGTATTTGTTGATGCTTGGCATCGTTTTCCAAGGTACTTGTAAATGCCAGGCATCGGCAGTCACAGCCTCATCACACGGCAAAAGCCACGAAAGCCAGCGCCAGCGACGCAACCGCCAGCACCATCGGAGCCAGCACCACTGTGGCACTCCCGCGGGTCTCAAGTATCCACTCCAGGTCACTTTTCATGAGCGAAGAGTAGTCATACTGCGTGGCGGCAGAGGAGCAGCTGCTCGACGCGGACGTCTGCATGGACTCAAAGCCCGAGATGCCAGTGGGCAGGTAGCCACGCAGGCAGCGCACGGTGTAGGGTGCCACGCTGACCGAGTGGTAGTGGTAGTAAGCGTACGTCGCATCGACGTGGCCGCCGCAGATATCCAGGTCGGTCAGGGCCACGCCGCCATCGCCGAGCTTGCCCGCGATCGGAATGCCGTCGGCCATCACGCCCCGAACGGATCGTGCTTCCCCGCGGTGCTGGCAATCACGCAGCCACCCACAGGCTGGCTGTGGTAGTGGTACACCCCGCCAGCTGCCGCGTGGCCGTCGCAGACGTCAAACGTGTGACTCTCGTACACGTACACGTACGGTTGTCCGCATCGACGTCGGCGAAGATGGGGACGCCGTTGATGGCGACACTGATCGCTGCCTTGGACCCTCCACTTGGGTTCACAACCGTGTTGGCCGCGTCGGTCGTGCGGGACACATACACCGGCGCCGTGGACAGAACCGGCGAGCTGGGGAACTTGTACACGGTGTTGGTGTACGCCGGGATGTTGGGTGTGGTCTGGTCGAGCGGGCTGTCGTCGGGGCAGCTGTGAGGGAGGGGGGAAGGTGGGGACGGCGATGTGACTGGCGGTGCGATGCGTGTGTGTGTGTGTGCGTGTGCACGTGTGTGCGTTCGTGTGCACGCGTGTGTGTGTGTGTGTGTGTGTGTGTGCGCGCAACTATTGGCTCGCGCTGACTGAATGTGATCGCGCGTGCATGTGCAGCCTGGACTTGCATGGCTGGTCGCCCGTGGACCATGCACACGACGTGTGTACTCACGCACACAGTGAGCTCTTACCCAGATGTCGTAACCTGCCACAGTGTAGTGATCTGAACCACGCTTGTTGCCACGCCGTTGCCCGCAGGGCAAGTTGCACCTGCGCTGTTCGTGATGGACGTTGTGGGCGTTGCGGAGGACGCGAGCACAGCTGTGCTCGTCACCCTTCTGGCCTGCGTAACACCAATGCAGAGCGCAAGCGCCAGGGCGACGAGCACCACGATGCCGGAGACGTTGCGGGGCATGGGTTGTGTGTCTGAGGCGCAGGTATTGCTTGGTGTTGCTGCAACAATCGCAGCGACTGTCGCACTACTGTGTCTGTGCAGTGACTGTGTCTGTGCTTGTGTGTCTGTGCAGTGCTGGTCTGAGCGCCTTGCCTGGTGGGGTAGGTTTGAAGGTTTGTGTGTTCGGTTGCGTTGCGCAGTGATGAACGCAAACAAAGTCAAATCTGATATCATCAAGGGGGGGTCAGAAAACTCGAGAACACTTGAATCGTGTCGCTTTGCTGTGGATTCCAAAACCATCGGATTTTTTGAATTTGGACACCTGGGAGGCTCAAAGGGGGGGGGGGGGTAGAGGGGGGGTGGGTCTGGACAGATCTTTATAAGGGGGGGCTCAGCACTTTCTTTCCAGTGGGCCGTTTTGGACGGGAAAACCCCCATTGGAACCGCCTTGATGACAGAAGCACGAATCCACTCTAAGAAGTGACCCTCAACACCCGAACTCCCCCGCGGGCTCCTACGGTGCATCAAGTGCCCACCTAGGGATTTGAGCAACCTTCATGGGTTGAGATGGGACAAATGCCATCTGAATCTCCTTGGAGAGCGCAGCAAAATATCTTAAGAGAGTCAACCCTGAATCTGCCTGGAAAGTGTGAACTGGAGGGTCCACACTCCTTCCACCATCGACCATCGACCATAGACCACCATCGACCATCGAAGCCATGGATGCATTTTGGGGGGTATTTCGGCTATCTTCTGGCAACTTAGGCATTGCGATGGACATCCCTCACTGTAAGAAAGCCATGCGCATTGGTCCCGGCTCCAAGTGTGGCGTATTTTGTGAGATGGGGGGCGGTCAGGGGGCGGTCCAAATTATGTGTTCCAGCATTTTCAGCGAAGCCCCCCCCCCCTGTGTCTGATATCTTCAAATAATTACAGATCGCTGGTTGTGGGGTGGGATGGGCTCCCCTCGTCGCCATGCGGGCGGCACGTTTGCCGCGCGCGTGTGCGTTTCGCGAGGAGGAGGAAGCTTCCAGGAGGAGGAGGCTTTCACCAGAGTCTCCAAGGTTGCGGTCGCGCTTCGCCCTGTTGAAGCCACGCGTCAATCTGAACACCTCACGACAGCTGAAGGTCGCTGCCTCTCAAGCAGCCTATGATGCCTGCCCGACCCTTGGTCTTCTGTGCGCGCCCCAAAGAGCGACCCCGCACCCAGATCCCTCCCACTCGACTGCCCTCCAAGGTGTGTGCCGATCCCCGAAGCCCCCGCGGCCGACATGGCCCCGCATCCCGGCATCCGACCCGGTCCCGCCCGGCTACTACCAGGCTTCCTGCGAGGATGCATCAGAGGCGAGTGCCGTCGTGCTCGCGCTGACGCTGTACCGCGACATCTGCGCGGTCGTGGGCGGGACGGTGAGGGGGCCGACGGTCGCGTCGCCGTACGCGGTGCCGCCCGCGGCGATCGAGTGCGCCGGCATGGGCGGGGAGGGCGCCGCCGCACGCGGTCACGTGCCGCATCGCGACGCTCCCCAACGGCGACTCTGCCAACCTGCCGCCGCCGCCGCCGCCGAGGTCCGCGCCTCTGCCCCCGTCGCTCACAGACCTGATCGTGGTGCGGCGACCGGCGCCACCACCGCAGCGCAGCCTCAGGCAACCGCAGCGCGGAGTCAGCGGCGGCGGTGGTGGCGGTGGAAGAGCACCACTTGCGCCGGCGCACGGCGGCGCAGACGATGACGACAATGACGGCGCGTCGCCGCCGCCGCTGGAGCTCCCCAACGGCTACCGCGCCGTCAGGTGCCGCGAGGCGCTGGGGCACACAGCCGCAATCATGGAGCTGTTGCGGTCGGGTGACACGTGCCGCGTTGGGGATGGCGGCTTGGTGCAGCATGGAGAGAGTGTGTCGTCGGTGTGCCACGACCCCGGGAGCCAGAGGACCGAACGTACTCGTGCGCGATTGGCGTGCGAGGGGCCGCGCCGCCGCCCCCCATGCACAACACCGAGCCGTCGTCCCCGCCGCCGGAGGCCCCGCTCGTGGCGCTGGAGGGCATGGCAGCCGTGAAGGCATGGCGGCTGGGGCGTGGCTTTGTGGTGTGCGTCGGCGCGGGCGTGGTGCCCGAGGCGGCAGTGTTTCCGATGGCCAGCGACCGGCTAGACCGCGCGGTGTGGCGCCAGCTGATGCTCTTGATTGCGCACATTGTGGAACAGGCCAAGGATGAGGAGTGACAGTTTACAGTTGACTATTTACAGTTTAGAGTTTACAGTTAAAAGTTGATAGTGTACAGTTCATAGTTTCCAGTACGCACGGTCGCGACATGGGACTGAGGGAGCTGCCTCGCGAGGCGGGCTCCCTCCAGACCAGTGACCCTGTTGGCTATAGCTTGGTAGTTCTGGTGGGCAAGGAAGGGAACCACAGCGAAGGATTCCCAAGCGCACAGCAGTTATCAGGAAGTTTAAGTACGGCGTTGTTGTTGGCGCGGAGTGATGGCCACGTCTTCCTGACGGGCGCCCACAAGTAAGCATTTCACCCTGGGGTGGGCACCTAGTGAGCACCCCACCCCCTTTCATTCATCTCTGTGACAGTGCCTCTGTGTGTCTATCCTTTTGGTTGTGCACAATCACAGCCATGTAGTAGGTGTGAGGCTGTGTATGTCATATCATCGATCAATCAGTCAGTGAAACTGCCGGAGCTTTAAGACCGTGTGTGCGCCCGCCAGAAGCGGATCTTAAACTTATCATAATTCCAGTGAGCACGTGTAAACAAAACTTGCATAAATAACAGTGCCTGTATAATAAAAGCACCAAATCTCTTGCCGCTGCCCTGCTGGTGCAGCCCAGGTGCAGAGGCGCGACCCTCCACCAGTACAGCTTCAGGTGCCCCTGACTGAAACATCCATCATCAGTGGCATCCTCATTGTACTGCAGACAGCAGTGCAGCACTGCCCCTGGGGGGCAGGTCTTACAGCGCAGGCCTGTCGATCTCAGTCCCCATGATGTGGTCCACGTTGTCAAGGAGCTCCTCGAGGTCCATGCCGCCTTGTTTGCATTGCCGGTCATTCCCTCGGGGCAGAAACCTGCGGGTGCGCACCGGCGGGTGGGAGTTGGCGTGCTCTGTCGAGTGGCACAGCAGGGGCGCGATGCCACAGCTCATTTGTGGGCATGCACGTGTGAGTGTGTGAGAGGGCGAGCGCGCGTGCACGCGTGTGTGTGTGTGTGTGTGTGTGTGTGTGTGTGTGTGTGTGTGTGTGTGTTGATCTGCGGGGTCAATCGGGTGTCTCGTGATCGGTCGCCCTCACTTTCATGCCGGCGGCATCAGGTCAAAACGTGGAGTGGACGGTATCATCGAGCTCCAAGCCGGTGGAGGTTGAGGTGGAGGCCTGTGTCGTGGGAGCCCGGGACGCGGACGAGATTGACATACACTGGCCGGGCAGCAGGATGTCGACGCAGACGCCCATTTCAACATCCTTGGCGGGCGCGACGGGCATGTTGGGCATGACGTGTGAGACCAGCCTGGCTGGGATGGGACAGGGCGAGATGTGGCGGGCCGCTTCTGACGCGCCGCCTGCAGCTCCTTAACCGAGGCCTGCAGCTTCTTGAGGGACTCGCTGATAGTCGCGCTGCCGCCCGCGAGGTGGAATGCCGGGACGATGGACACCACGCAGGAGCTGACAGGGTACCTCACTACCGGTGGTGCTTGGCCGACCTCGGCAAGGCTGGTCGTGAGGCTGATCGTGTCGATCGTCGCAGCTGCCACGTCTGGCGAAGCATCAGCATGCGAGCTCGGATGTTCAGCAACAGCGCCAATGGCGGAGCAGCCTATCAAAACATACACTGCACGACCCAAAGTAGATGACGAGGAAGAGCTCCAACTCCCCCAGCGCCCCTCCACTCTCGCTGATCCACTCAACGTCGCTGGTCATGAACGAAGAGTAGTCATGAGAGTAGTGTTACACATCCACTGCCGGCGGTCACAATCAGTTCCAAAGTTCCAGCGGGACTATCAGGCACAAGGCCCACCAAAAGGTGAAGCTACAAAAGTAGCCCACGGTAGCGCCACCACACTAGGTGGTGGGCGCCAAGTAGCAGCACAGGCCACAGGCACCTCACCAAAGCCCCTCCGGTGGGTGGAGGGCAGCCAAAGGTATAAACCATAAGGGACCAGAGGCCGTCCCCCAAACCACCAGAAGCGGGGCTGGTAGCACACTTGCCGCAGCGCTCTACCCAGCGACCACACTGCACCCGCCATCGCGCGCGTGTGGCGCCACCTCCCCTTCAAACATACCCCCAGAGGGGGTGCAACTAGCAAGCAGGTGCAGCCACCTGCTCGCCGTCGACCACGAGGCGTGCGCGGTGGAACTGCGCTTGCTTGCCCACAGCCTTGGCGGCAACGAAAGCGGGTCATATTGCACGGCGGCTGCGTCGCAGCTGCTGGACGCCGATGACTGCACGGAGCCAAAGCCCGAGATGCCAGTAGGCAGGCAGCCGCGCAGGTAGCGCACGGCGCAAGGGGCCGCGCTGACCGAGTGGTAGTGGTAGTACGGGCGCGTCGCATCGACATGTCCGCCGCAGATGTCCAGGTCGGTCGGGGCCACGCCGCCATCGCCGAGCTCGCCCGAGATCGAAATGCCGTCGGCCATCACGCCCCAGAACGGTGAGTGCTGCCCCGCGGTGATGGTGAAGTTGAACAGGCAGCCGTCCAAAGGCTCAGTGTGGTAGTGGTACGCACCGCCACGTGCCGTGTGGCCGTTGCAGCCATCAAACGTGGCACGGGCGGTGTACATGTTCGAGTCAAGCGAATCGGCGTCGGAGAAGATGGGGACGCCATTGATCGCGACACCAATCGCTGCTCTAGCACCTCCGCTGGGGTTGAGCGTGCCGATAGAGTCGTTCGTGATGCACACAAACACCGGCGACATCGACAGCACCGGCGAGCCGGGGAACTTGTACAAGGCATCGGTGAAGACCGGGTCGTCGGGTGCGGTCTGATAGCGCGAGCTGTATTTGGGGCACCTGCGAGGGAGGTGGGGACGGCAATGTAAGTATCAGTGCATTGCGGTTGTGTTATTGCGCGCACAAGGCGGCGGCAGCCTGGTCAACGGCATTGCTAATGATGATGAGAGTTTTTGCTAATCATCGCTACTTCGGCACTACAGCATCGGCAACCCTGCATATGCGAGGCCAGCAGCCTCATTGCGTAGTTAATTATTATTAAACCATCATGCACGCCATCATCATCCATGCTCTCTCTTTGGGACGCCGGCCACAGCGGTGCCCTTGCGGGGGTGCTCGCTGTGGTGCAGGCGCAGGCGCAACAGATTGCGTCCCTGGCGGATGTGGTGAGCCTCCTGGTGAGCCGCGTCCCTGGGGCGCCCATGCAGATGCCGCATGCAGAGCCCGCCCGCGCGCGGGCCGGCCATGCGGCCCACAGTGCGGCGCCCGCGCTGCGCCTGCTGCCGAGGCTGCTCAGCCTGCCCGGCCCGCTGCTGCTGCCGCCCCTGTGGCGTCGGCGGGAGGGGGGCCGGCGACGGAGCGGCCTGCGTCGGGCGCCACGCGTGCCGCATCTGCGCGCGGCCCCTCCCGCAGAGGGGGGCTGCCTGCGCGTGTGGGCGACACGTCGCTGCGCCGCAGCTTCGTGCTGTCCATGCCGGTGGCACGCGGCGCCAACTGGTTCCTCGCGGGCGGTGGCAGGCGGATGGATGAAGAGGAGGCGACGGCGGCGGCGGCGGTGCGGATCGCTGCAGCTGCCGAGGACGGCACCAGCCTGCCCGTCCGCCTGGCTACGGATGTCGTGCGCTTACTCTACGGCGGCACCGGCCGGCGGGAGCCGGCTGATGGTGGCGTCGTGTCCGCGTCGCTCCTCCACGCCAAGCCTGCCGTCGGGGGCATCGGCGTGGAGCCACGCGGGGGCGGTGTTCTGCGTGTGCTCTTCACCGTGGCGTCTGACGCCGTGGCCGACACTGTCGTGCGCTGGCGCCACGAGCTGCGCCGCTGCGTGGACTCGACTGCAGTCTTCGACGTCCTCAGTGACCGCGAGGAGGAGCAGCACCAGGCGCTGTGGCCCGCTTTCCTCGCCGCCAAGGTTGCGGGGAAGCGGGCGCAGTTCCACCGCGCGCGCCTCGTCGTTGACGGCGAGCGGGTGCCTGCACCTGCTTGCTGGGCTGGGTGTGCATCTATGAACCACGACCATGACGCGCTCTAAGCCGCGCAAACACAGCGAGGTCGCCGGCGCGCTAGTCGCCCGCGCGGCCACCGTCACAGACTCGGTGAGCAGCGGTTCCCCCGGCTCAGACTCCCCGCCACGTCACCGCGCGTGCGTCGGTGAGACACAGAACCAGCTTCCGGCGCTCCCTGGGGCGCTGGGGGCGGCCACATACGCGGAGGCTGCGCAATACATGCATGGAGGCGCCAGCAACCACATTTCGGCCTCGGCCGACACCACAGACCCCCTCCGCGCCATCCTGGCGGGGCAGGCTGACCTAAGAGGCCTGGTAGGCGGGCTGGTGGACAGGGAGGCGAGCGCGCGCGCTCAGCCACAGAATGCGCCGACGCATGTGGGCGCGACACAGATTGCCGACGCCGGCCACAGCAGCGACGCCCTCGCGGTGGTGCTCGCTGTGGTCCAGGCGCAGACGCAACATATTGCGTCCCTCGTGGACCTGGTGCACCTCCTGGTGAGCCGCGTCCCCGGGGCGCCAATGCAGATGCCGCATGCAGTGCCGCATGCGGCCCACAGTGCGCCCCGCGCGGCGCCTGCTGCCAAGGCTGCTCAGCCTGCCCGGCCCGCTGCTGCTGCCGCCCCTGTGGCGTCGGCAGCGGGCGCGCCGGCGGCGGAGCGGCCTGCCGCGGCGGGCACCGCGCGTGCCGCATCTGCGGGCGGCCCCTCCCGCCGGGGGGGGCTGCCCGCGCGTGTGGGCGAAACGTCGCTGTGCCGCAGCCACGTGCTGTCCATCCCTGTGGCAGCCGCCACCAGGCTCATAGCGGGCCGTGGCTCTGAAGGCCAGATGGCGCGCGACGGGATCGTGCGCGGCGCACTGCGCGACGCCTCCTACTTGGGGTCCACGCGGCATGTGAGGCGGCTGTTCAGTGACTGCTATGGTTCCGAGGAGACGGCGGTGGCGGCGGCGGCTGTGTGGGTTGCTGCAGCCGCCGTGGACGGCGTCAGCCTGCCCGTCTGCCTGGCTATGAATCTCGTGCGCTTTGTGCACGACGTCTCTGGCCGGGATAGGCCGGCTGGTGGCGGGGTCGTGTCCGCGTCGTTCCTCAACGCCAAGCCTGCCGTCGGGGGCATTGGTGTGGAGCCGCGCCGGGGCGGCGTGCTACGAGTGCTCTTTACCGTGGCGTCTGACGCCATGGCCGACACCGTCGTGCGCTCCCGCCGCAACCTGCGCGACGTGGACCCGTCGGCTGCTGTCTTCGACGTCCTCAGTGACCGCGAGGAGGCGCAGCACCAGGCGCTGTGGCCCGCTTTCCTCGCCGCCAAGGTTGCGGGGAAGCGGGCGCAGTTCCACCGCGCGCGCCTCGTCGTTGACGCGAGCGGGTGCCTGCACCTGCTTGCTAGATGGCATTCCCTCTGGGGGTGTTTTTGAAGGGGAGGTGGCGCCACACGCGTGCGGTGGCGGGTGCGGTGTGGTCGCTGAGTAGAGTGCTGCGGCGGGTGTGCTACTAGCCCCGCTTCCGGTGGTCTGGGGGAGGGCTTTTTGGTCCCTTCATGGTTTTATACCTTGGTTCCGCCCTCTGGCCATTTGAGGGGTTGGGTGTGCAGCCTGCACAGTGGTGCTGCTTGCTTGGCGCCCGCCACCAAGTGTGGATGGCGTTACCGTGGGCTACTTGTAGCTTGACCTTTTGTGGGCCTTGAGCCTTGTTTCTCTAAGTCCCACTGGAGCTTTGGAACCGTACGTGTGACCGCCAGAAGTGGATTGTAAAACTCTTATCATCATCATCATCATCAAGTAGCCCACGGTAACGCCATCCACACTTGGTGGCGGGCGCCAAGCAAGCAACACTATTGTGCAGGCTGCACACCCAGACCCTCAAATGGCCAGAGGGCGGAACCAAGGTATAAATCCATGAAGGGACCAAACAGCCCTCCCGCAGACCACCGGAAGCGGGGCTAGTAGCACACCCGCCGCAGCACTCTACTCAGCGACCACACCGCACCCGCCACCGCACGCGTGTGGCGCCACCTCCCCTTCAAAAACACCCCCAGAGGGAATGCCATCTAGCAAGCAGGTGCAGGCACCCGCTCGCCGTCAACGACGAGGCGCACGCGGTGGAACTGCGCCCGCCTCCCCGCAACCTTGGCGGCGAGGAAAGCGGGCCACAGCGCCTGGTGCTGCGCCTCCTCGCGGTCACTGAGGACGTCGAAGACTGCAGTCAGAGTCCACGCAGCGGCGCATCTCGTGGCGCCAGCGCACGACAGTGTCGGCCACGGCGTCAGAAGCCACGGTGAAGAGCACACGCAGCACGCCGCCCCCGCGTGGCTCCACGAATCGTATTATTCGTGTTGGTCATGAAGCATAAAATCGAAATCCTGACCTGGCAACACGAACTCATCCTTCTGATCCCTACGTTACGTACATAAATATATCAAGCGTAGGGTCTGCTCTGACTCAGCGCAGGTCAGAGCCCTTGCAGATACCCACCCCGGCGTGGGCGCCACCAAATCCATCCACCAAATCCCATCGTCCCCTCGCATTTGTGAGTCAAGCTGCTACGCTGAGTGCGTGATGCGGAGGGCTACTGCCCAGATTGGGTACGTAAAAAAAGTCGCATCACAACCGCTGATTGATGTTGCTGCCCTCGGTGGTGGATGCTTAGGCCAACCCGACCCTTGGTCTTCTGTGCAAGTCCCCAGAGAGCGACCCCGCACCCCAGATCCCTGCATGGGGAACAACTAAATACCCGGCGTGTGTCGTGTATGTTTGCACGGCATGCACCAGACTGGCATGAGAGGGGGAGTGAAGGAAGGCTGCATGCGGCAGGCTAGCATGCCACATCCACAGCCCACACGCCTGCTTGCTGTCTGGACACGTGCTGACACGGGGGCGAGGGTGGCCATTCATTACAATGTGCCGAGTCTGCAGGAAATCCTGCTGCTAGCTAGCGCACTCGGACCGCAGGTGTTCTGCACGCGAGGTTGCGGCACAGTCTACTCTAATAATAAATTAAGGTTTCATGCAATGGACGAGTAATGGCTTGAGTAATTGTGAAGATAATATAAATACAAATTATTCTGCTCCGGTCAAGGGTTGCTGGCACCGTGTGTCACGGTGCCTGGCCTAGTACTAAGCGAGTAAGCACAACAGCTCACAGCTGCATCATGCGGCGGCCATGCTGATGACCACCGGGGCCGCCGCGACCACCACCCTTGTGGCCGCCCTTATCACCTCCCTGAGTGCTGCCAGCAGCGTTCGGGGTCGGGGTAGGCAAAGGGGCCGGAGTGGGCGTGGGCGTGTTGTCAAGCTCAGGCGTGGTCTCTGGCTCAGGCGTGGTCTCGACCACGGGCTCAGGCGTGGTCTCGGGCTCAGGCGTGGTCTCAGATGCAGGCGTGGTCTCGGGTTCAGGCGTGGTCTCGGGCTCAGGAGTGGGCGTGGGAGTGGGCGTGGTCTCGGGCTCAGGAGTGGGCGTGGGAGTGGGCGTGGGCTCGGGCTGAGGCGTGGTCTCGGGCTCAGGAGTCGGCGTGAGAGTGGGCGTGGGCTCGGGCTCAGGAGTGCTCTCGGCCTCAGGAGTGGGCGTAGGAGTGGGCGTGGGCTCGGGCTCAGGAGTGGTCTCGGCCTCAGGTGTCGGCGTGGGAGTGGGCGTGGGCTCGGGCGAGGACGTCAGTGTAGAGTCTGCGGTGCCTCCGCTGATCCACTCAATGTCGCTGATCATGAGCGAAGCGTAGTCGTACTGCATGGTGGCAGCGGAGCAGCTGTTCGACGCCGACGACTGCACGGACCCGAAGCCCGAGATGCCAGTGGGCAGGCAGCCGCGCAGGCAGCGCACAGTGTAGGGCGATGCGCTGACCGAGTGGTAGTGGTAGTACGCGTACGTCGCATCGACGTGGCCGCCGCAGAGGTCCAGGTCGGTCGGGGGCACGCCGCCATCGCCGAGCTCGCCCGCGATCGGAATGCCGTCGGCCATCACGCCCCAGAACGGATCGTGCTTCCCCACGGTGCTGTTAATCACGCAGCCCTCTGCAGGCTCGGTGTGGTAGTGGTACGCACCAGTGGGAGACGCGTGGCCGTTGCACGAGCCAAAAGTGTCGCCCTCGTACACGAGCGCATCGCGATCCAGCCCATCGGCGTCGGAGAAGATGGGGACGCCGTTGATGGCGACGCCAATGGCTCCCTTGGCGCCTCGGTTGGGGTTGGTCGTGCCAGCCGCGTCGATCGTGATTGACACAAACACCATCGAGTTGGACAGAACAGGCGAGCTGGGGAACATGTACACGGCGTCGGTGTAGACCGGGTCGTCGGGTGTGGTCTGGTCGTGTGGGCTGTAGTTGGGGCAGCTGCGAGGGAGGGGGCAAGGTGGGGAGGTAGAGATGGCAGTGTGAGCGTCGGTGTGTTGATGGGCCGTTGCGCGATTTTGTGTGTGCGCGTCCGCGTGTGTGCGCGCGTGTGCATGTGCACGTGTGCTTATGCGCGTGTGTGCGAGTGCGTGTTCGAGTAGTGCAGAGCTGCAGTACTCACCCCGACGTGGAGAGCTCCCACAGGTCGGTGGTGTCATTGAGCACCAGGGTGGTGACGGCGCCGTTGCCTTCGGGGCACAGCTCGCCGCTGCCGGCGGCGGGCAAGCCGCCGGGTATGCCGCCGGGGCCGCTCCCACCAGGCTGAGCCAGCACCAGGGAGGAGCAGAGCAGAGCAGCGAACATCACGACGCTGCAGCCAAAGCCGCGCATGGGAGGGGAGGGCATGTTGAGGAGAGTTGCAACAAATGGGTTGGCTGTTGCAACAGTCGTCAATTGACGAAGAGAAGACGAGGAGTGTGTGCGTGGTAGACAAGGGAGGGACTTGATTGATTGGGCTCAAGTTGTACTGTAGTTGCTTTGCAATGCAATGATATCCCAAGTCGCAAGAGGGGGAGGATTGGCGCCGCATCAGCAGTTGGCCAAGAGTGTCGCCTGCTGCCCCTGACACTCAAACCCCGCTGCGCCCCGAACAACCCGGCAAGCCCACGCGATGATTTCATCATTATTTTGGCCAGCAGGCGAGGTCGAGGCGAGCTCGAAAGCAGTGAACGACACTCTTCAGAAGAGTGTCACAACATCACCTCGTGGAGCCCTGTATGGTTATGCGAATCCGTAGAAATGCAAAGGGGCGCATGGGGGGTGGACGACAAACAAAACTGAAAGTCTGCTGGCTCCAATCTCTGTGCCTACCCGGCGGTGGCACAGCAGAGGTTGTTGCACGTGTGCACGTACATCATGCCATCAAGTGTGCACCCGCATGTGGCTGTACGCAGCATTTGAAAGCGGTGCTGCTGTCTGTGTGATTTCTGAGAGAAAGTAGTTTTTAAAATCCACAGCCGGAGAGAGAGAGAGAGAGAGAGAGAGAGACGGGACGTGACGCTGCCGGTGTCAGAGAAAGGAGAGAGACAGAGAGACAGAGGGTTGTGTACGTGTACAGGTCAGCCGTGCCTACGACCGTAACATAGACACTGTGAATCGGATGCCATGATGAATATAAGTCTGACATTGGTGTTGGCGAGGAAAATCTAAGGACTGTCAATTAGAGACGTGCAGAATCGCTAACAGTGCAACCTCATCCCCACCCCTGATCCCGCGTGAAAGAATGCGTCGAGTGACTGGCTCGGCCTGTTACATCTCTGAGATTTGACAGGCCAAGCCAGGCCAGTCACACGTCATGCTAAGCCATCCCACTTCCACAGCCCTAACCGATTTTTGATACTTCGTACATATATGTACATACATATTTACACGGTATACATCAAAGCCATTCAGAAGGAATGTTCACATCACACAGACGAAAAGAGACGGCCACCCCATCGGCTTGCACCTCACCCCCTGAACGGTTGCGGGTCTGTTCCTCAAAGAAGAATCGCGCAAACAGCGCGACTGTGCCCACATGAATGTTGACGAGAGATCCCTCGCGCCCCACAGCCCCGCACACCAAACGTGCACAGCTATGCGATCACCTCAAACGCCGCCTCGCGCATTGTCGGGTGCAGTTGGTTGGGCCCCTACCTAGCTGGGAGAAGGTTGCGTCTCCTAATCAGAGGTTCGTGTTTTTCTCTCCGCACAATAGCATTCAGAACCAGCGCCACACAAGTCTTGAACACTCCGCGCGGACGCAGTAACGAGACACACCGTGTGAATGCATGGCCTGTGCGGGGGGATCTTGCTGCGGCACAAGTAAAGCTGATTGTTATTTCAGTAAATGACCGCAACAGCAACACCCCAACTGAGTCGGGGATGTTGCTGTTGCCCGCGGCGCGCGCACATAATTTTAATGTACTTTTTCTGTTTTCGGACTGATTACGCCCACAACGCATCGTAGCAGACCCCGACCAGGCAGCCAGCCAGTTTCGGTCAGGGTGTCGGGGCTGTAGGCACTAGCGCCGACAAAAGTCTGATACCGTATGCATAAGTAGCGCTGTCCCCCAGAGACTACTGTAAACCCCATCATACGCGGTGTCCGACAGACTTCTTGTGAAACCCTGTCAGCACAGTCGTATCCATTATTTTAAGCAAACCCCAGCGAAGACAAGACGAGAGACAAAGAGACAACGAGACAAAGCGACAAAGACAAGAAAGGCGTGATCTACGGGGATGGCGTCGACACAACAATATAGATAAGCTGCAGCGGTTTAATTTCTGGCTGCTTGAAGAAGGCTGCTGAAAGGCTGCTTGCGGTAATGGGCGTTGGGGACTCAGCCGGATGAGCAGGAAACGATCTGGATGTTTTTGCAGTCACCAAAGTCTGAAACCGAAATGACAAGGAAGATTCCCCCCTCCCCCCGTCTGGGCGGGTGGGTGCAAGTGGGCGCGGGTGGGGGGGGGGCAGGGCACACTCAACGGCCCTGGGCCTCCGTGAAAATAAACAAAGTTTAGTTCATAGTTGGGATTCGCATTGCAGGCCAGATTGACAGCCCGGTAATGTTCAGGCTCTACAAGTGGGGTGCTGGTACTTGATCGGTACCCGGCACTTTTGCGCCGCGTGTGGTGGTGGGCTGGCGCGTAAGTAGGGAGTTTCTTGATCCGCGACTCGCGGCCCTTCAAAGAGAACCTGGAGCAAACGTGCAACACCTGTAAAACCTGGGACGCGTGTGTGCTGGCTGTGAGGGTGCGCCGTGCGCGGGCCTGTGACTTTGTGTTTCATACGGACCGGCAATGGGCCGGTGGACTCGTAATACGAGTTGTAGATTGCAGTTTCAGCCAGCGGGAGATGTCGATATGCCGGGGCACCCACAGCGGCCCTGCCACTGCGTTGGGCCGGTGGACTCGTAATACGAGTTGTAGATTGCAGTTTTAGCCAGCGGGAGATGTTGATATGCCAGGGCACTCATATGTTGATATGCCCTGGCACTCGAACCCCGTGAAAAACATTTTATTGCAGTGGGACTCATAGGAGGAGGCGGGGGTTGATTATCAAAGGGGCAACTTATATACAACTTGAGGATGCCATTTGCATCACCCAAATCCATTCGGACTCAAACGTGTCATAAGTGCCATCCAGGCTCATACGTGAGGAGTACCGGCCACACGCACACCCTCGATCGCGCTGACGCACAACGCGGCGCTCCACGGCTTGGGATTGTTGGCGTCGCACCCCGAAGCCCGCATGTGCCCTAGCCCATCGACAGCCACATCCAGTGCGGGGCCGTTGAGCCCGCCGCCTCCCGGCTGTGGCCGGAGCATTCAGCAAGGCAGGGCGCCACGCTCTCGCCCGCGCGTGACAGAGGGCTCCCGCAGTGCACGCCGCCGCCCGGCAGCCTCGCCGCCGCTGCTGCCGCGCTCAGAGTGGGGTCTGCCACGGACGCCGCGCCAGGGGTGGGGTCTGCCCCGGACGCCGTGGCGGTGTCGAGGGCGCTGCTGCTTGGGCTGGGAGTGCCTACCGCGGAGGGCCAGTCGCCGCCGCCACTGCTGGCACTGGCGCTGGTGCTGGCGCCGCTCAGGCGCAACGCCGCACTGCGCAGCGAGCGCGAGTGCCGCCTCCAGGAGTGACACAGCGAGTGCAACGCGCGCGACACGCAGCCGCCTCTGTTGCTGCCCCTGCCGCTGTCTCTGCCGCTGTCGGCGGTGGCGGTGCCCGCCGCGCCGCGGTCGGCCCCTCCCTCGTTCGCACACTCCTGCACGCTCTCGCGTGCCGACTCCTCCACAGAACGCTGCTGCTGCCGCTGCTGCCGCTGCTGCTGCTGCTGCTGCTGCTGCTGCTGCTGCTGCTGCTGCTGCTGCTGCTGCTGCTGCCGCTGCTGCTGCTGGTGCTGGTGCTGGTGCTGCCGCTGCTGCTGCTGGTGCTGGTGCTGCTGCTGCTGCTCCAGCTGCTGCTGCTGCTCCTGCTGCTGCCGCTGCTGCTGCTGCTGCTGCTGCCGCTGCTGCTGCTCCTGCGGCTGCTCCTGCTGCTGCTCCTGCTGCTGCGTGCCACGGGGCACAACCGGTGAGCACGCGTGCGCACTTGGCCACGCCAGCTGCTCGATCACAAAGGGCACGGTGACGGCAGGGGTGCAGCTGGTGGCCGCGCGCTGCACAGCGGCCAGCTCGATGCTGCTCTTTGTCACCGCGCCCACCCAGCTGCCAGTGCCGCCGCGGTGGCCGAGCCGCGACGCCTCGGCCGCGTGGCCCCGTGCCGCAGCGTGCACCCGGCGCAGCTCCTGCTTGTTTGGGGGGAGGGGCGTGTGTGTGTGTGTGTGTGTGTGTGTGTGCCCGCTACTCGAAAGACATCCCATTGCACGGGTCAGACTTTGTAGGAAATGCCGGGAAGTACTGCTAGTAGTATATGTATGCACTGCCGGTGCACGCACACGGCGTCATGTAACGCTTGGTTGGTTGGCTGGTTGGTCGTGTGTGTGGTCGATTTTACAGTCCGTCGGACGCCTTTGATGGCGCATGTGTGTGTGTGTGTGTGTGTGTGGTGCGGCAAGCATGGCTGTGCGGGTTTTGCATGCCTCGGGGCTGGCGCGCACCTGCTAAGAATCTTGGGGAACTGATGGCTTGGCGCTCAACCCCGGCCTCACGGCTCACTCCCCATGCTCAACCCGCCGGAGGCATTTGGGGGGGGGGGGGGGAAGGGTGTCGGAGATGATCGATTTTCACACTCTCCAGGTCAAAATTCGCGCAAATTCAACCCGCAGCGCCAGCCCGGACGCGCCAATCTCACCCCGCTGTTGCAGGTTTGCGGGTTGCGGGTTGCAGTGGCTTCCTTTTCGGCTCTACACAGCCATTTGGCTGTATGCCGGCTGGACTTTGACCTTGCACACAGCTCAACCCATCCAGTGGATTGTTAGTCTGACAAGCCTGACAGACAGAGCACGTCAACAGCTTTCAAATAACCTAGGTATGAGGACAAACGGTCAACGGGAGGTCAACGGTCAACGCACTCAAAGAAAAACCCGGCTGTGGATCAATTAGTTTAAAATCCTGAAAAGAAAAACACTGGCGGGTTGGCTCATGGAGACACTGGCTGGCGCGCACCTGCGTGTCAGTGATTGCCTTTTCAGGATTTTTATTTCATTGTTCTACAGCACAGGGGCTCGATTAACGGAGGCGCGCTTTCTCGTCGCTGAGCCCTGGACCCAGCAATGCGGCGCTGCTGGTGACGAGGATCTCCGTGCCGCTGACGAGCGGGGTAAAATACGACTGGCCCGGCTCCTGCTAGACTGCCCCTCGGTGGAACACTTCAGGAGCGGCTTGCCCGGCGCTGCCATGGCTTGGCGAGTAGCCGCGGCGCTGCCGCGGCCCGTGCTGGGAGACGGCCCTTATCCTCCCCCATGCAGGACGCCATGCGGCACCGATCTCGACGAGTTGATCGACGAGCGGAGCTGGCGCCCGTCAATGCATGCTGGACATTGGTCAAGATGGCTGCCCGTGGAGGCGGGCTACCATCACGGCTTCAGCGGTGGCGACCGCCGAGGCAACACAGAGTAAATCCGCTTCACCAATCGCAGCGTTCGTCACCGCGCTCATCCTCGGGGTCGCTCGTCTGCCGGTGACTGGCGTTGGAAGGTCTTCAGGCAGCGTCCATGACAACTCTGTCGTCCATGCACCCCTGGAGGGTGGGACCTGGCCATGCATGAGGCATGGGGCGCCGGCTGAGCCCCATGCAAACGAGAGCTGGACAGCCATGCACTGCCAGGCGGGGACCGTTCCAGTCAGCGCCAGTCGGCTCTGCCGGCTTGACTGGCCACAAGGCCACTACTGTGACCCTGAGGAAGGTCCTCTCCTATATGCTCCTTGCCAGACATGTCTCTCAGAGACCGCTGTTTGGGGTAGTCTAGCCGGCGGGAGCGGTAGTCTATCGGCCGGGAGCCGGCGGTACTCTAGTACTTAAGTGTGCTGGAGTATCGGCGGGTGTCTCTAGTAGAAGAGTAGCCTGCTTAGCTGGAAACCCTGTATTACTGTTACTGTTCTACAGCCGGATTTTGCTTTGTCCGCGTTGACCGTTGACCTCCCGTTTGACCGTTTGTCCTCATAGGTCAATTGAAAGCTGTTGACGTGTTTGTCTGGCGGGGTCGTCAGACTAGCAATCCACTGGATGGGTTGAGCTGTATGCAAAGTCAAAGCTCAGCCGGAATACAGCCCAATGGCTGTGGACAGCCGACAAGGAAATCACTGCTGCTGGTCCACCTGTGGCTCAGTTTTTCCGTTAGCCAACCCGCAACCCGACAAAATGCACTTTCGGGTTGAGATTGGCCGATTCGGGCTGGCGCGTCGTGTGGAGAGTGTGCGAATTCCGAAACCGGCATTTTCACACTTTTTCTGTCGAAATTCGCCTCTGTCGGTTTGAGATTGGCAAAATGAGCGAGAGGCCCGGGTTGAGCCATCATTTTTACAAGATCCTTCACGGAACCACTGCTGTGGGGACACCTGCGGGTCATAATAGAGATTCTGCTGGAGGCAGAAACGCTGAAGCTGTAAAACTGAAACGAGAGTTTCCCTTTGTACGAATACAGGATGAGGACAAAGGAGAGACGGCCTGTTAAGAGGGCTCTGGAGACCACACTTCTAGAGCTACAGCTTCATGCACAAACCCAAATTGTCTACTTCATAACACTACGTTCCATTACGTTGAAAGTCATAGCCCGACGCGCACCTGTGGGTCCAGGAAGTAGTCGGCGCTGAAGCGCGCGCTGGAGGACAGCGCGCACGAGTGGCCGTCGCCCAAGGGCCTGCCGCTGCTGCTGTGGCCAGGGGTGCTGATGTGCAGCAGGTTGATCCTGGGGCCGCTGCTCACGCCGAGCGGCGCCGAGGCGCAGCACAAGGCGCGGCAGGAGTTGCACGCCGACGCCGGCGACGTCACTGGCGCGTGGCGGCCGACCAAAGGCTGGACGGCGCTCACTGGGACGATGATGGCGCTGCGCAGGCCGGCGGTGGTCGTTGCCGCCGCCGCGCCGCCGCCCACCGGGTCTCGGGCTTCGACGCAGAGGGAGGCGGCGTGGCGGTAGCGGTCGGGCGCGCCCGTCGCGTCGTCGACCGCCCCCGTGCTCGCCCGGTGCTGCAGCTCAGCCGGCAGCGCGACGTGCGTGCATGCGCGGTCGCGCTGCACTGCGGCCTTTGGCAGCGCGGCGCCCGCGGCGGTCGCGCGGCGCGCCAGCGCCGCAGCGTTGAGCACCGCGGCGTCCACGCTGCTGGCGAGCGTCCGCGGCGCGGCCTCAGGGGCGGTGGCGAGCGGCAGCGGTGCGTGTGCGCGCGCGTTGCCGGCAGAGCGGCGCCCCCCTGCGCATGTCGCTGCGCTGAGCCTTCGCCCGCCGCTCTTGCCTGCCTGGAACAGCGGCATGAGCAGCAGGGCGCGCGCGGACGCGCGCTTCAGGGGGTCGACCTGTGTTGCGGGCGTGGTTGTGTTGGTGGGTGTGTGCGTGGTTGGGTGTGTGTGTGAGTATGCAGTGGGTAGGTGTGTGCGCGTGTGTGGATGTGCGTGCCCCTGCGTGCTTCAGGCGGTCACCCTGTGTTGCGAGCGTGGGTGCGTTGGTGTGTGTGTGTGTGTGTGTGCGTGTGTGTGTGGGTGTGTGGGTGCGTGTGTGCGTGGGTGTGGGTGTGTGGGTGCATGGGTATGTGGGTGGGTGGGTGCATGGGTGCGAGGGTGCATGGGTGCGTGGGTGCGTGGGTGCGTGGGCATGTGCGTGGGTGCGTGGGTATGCGCGTGGATAGGTATGTGGGTGCATGCGCCAGCACGCTTCAGGCGGCCCACATGTGTTGCGAACGCGGGTGCTTGGGTGGGTGGCTGCGTGGGTGGACGGGCATGCGCGTGGGTAGGTATGTGGGTGCGCGTGCGCGTGCGCGTGCACCAGGGGTGTACCCGGGGGCATGCCGCTCGTCGGTTTTCCAGGAGAAGGCCTCCCTGACTCATCGGCTTGCCAGGAGAGGGCCTCATGGACTCATCGGCTCCCCCATTTTTCCCGGGGGCTGCGCTCCTGGACTCCCGCTGTCCGCAGTACTCTGTTGCTGTGATACGGTCTCTCACGCAAGCTTGGTTGGGCGGCAGCAGCAAACACACATCCATAAGACAAACAGCTCGCAACAGCTCATGCGCGGCGCGGGCATGCATGCATGCAGCGCATGGCGGGACGGCGCTTGCAACACCACAATGGACACTGATTGAAAGTACCATGATGCATTGATGCATGCAGAACACCACAGCATGCGCGCAGGGTCCTGGCCATCAGAGGAAAGCGCCAATCCAAAAAAACATTCCGATCCACACCTAACCTCTACCAGCATCCGGGAGCGGAGCCCCCGGAAGCCAGAATCACTTTGCGATTGCCAACAGCAGAAACGCTTCAGAAATGAGGGATTGCGTGCTTTGGCATCGGAGTCGGAGTGTGGGGAGCCCAAGCCGATCGTCCCGATCGGCTTGGCGTGGTCATCGGCAGCGCCGATGAGAGGCCCTCCGGGACCTCACACTTGTCGCATTTCCCAACAACGCCCCCAAGAAACCATCGGTTTTGCGCCCTTCGGGCGCCCTGTTCATCGGAATCCAATCGGCGGGTACACCCCTGGCGTGCACGTGCGCGTGGGTAGGTATGTGGGTGCCAGTGCGCTTCAGGCGGTCCACCGGTGCTGCGAGCGTGGGTGCGTGGGTGGGTGTACGCGTAGCTCTGGCAGCCAGCCTCATGACAAACTTCCCTCAATACTACGCCCCGAGGGTGCGTGCTGTAAACTGCAAGCTGGGTGCGTGCGCCGGTGTGTGTGTGTGTGTGTGTGTGTGTGTGTGTGTTTGTGTGTGTGTGCGTGTGTTTATGCGTGTGTGTGGGGGGGGGTGCGTGCGCCTGTGGGCGCTTGTGTGCGATAATAGTAATTAAGATAATGCTGTGATATTGCTGGTGGCTTTTTAACCAGAAACGCACAGGGGGGGGGGCTTCGCCAAAAATGCTGGAACACATGGAACAAATAAATTTGACCCCCTCCTCCCCTTGGTTCTCGTCGCCGAGCCCTGGACCCAGCAATGCGGCGCTGCTGGTGACGAGGATCTCCGTGCCGCTGACGAGCGGGGTAAAATACGACTGGCCCGGCTCCTGCTAGACTGCCCCTCGGTGGAACACTTCAGGAGCGGCTTGCCCGGCGCTGCCATGGCTTGGCGAGTAGCCGCGGCGCTACCGCGGCCCGTGCTGGGAGACGGCCCTTATCCTCCCCCCATGCAGGACGCCATGCGGCACCGATCTCGACGAGTTGATCGACGAGCGGAGGAGCTGGCGCCCGTCAATGCATGCTGGACATTGGTCAAGATGGCTGCCCGTGGAGGCGGGCTACCATCACGGCTTCAGCGGTGGCGACCGCCGAGGCAACACAGAGTAAATCCGCTTCACCAATCGCAGCGTTCGTCACCGCGCTCATCCTCGGGGTCGCTCGTCTGCCGGTGACTGGCGTTGGAAGGTCTTCAGGCAGCGTCCATGACAACTCTGTCGTCCATGCACCCCTGGAGGGTGGGACCTGGCCATGCATGAGGCATGGGGCGCCGGCTGAGCCCCATGCAAACGAGAGCTGGACAGCCATGCACTGCCAGGCGGGGACCGTTCCAGTCAGCGCCAGTCGGCTCTGCCGGCTTGACTGGCCACAAGGCCACTACTGTGACCCTGAGGAAGGTCCTCTCCTATATGCTCCTTGCCAGACATGTCTCTCAGAGACCGCTGTTTGGGGTAGTCTAGCCGGCGGGAGCGGTAGTCTATCGGCCGGGAGCCGGCGGTACTCTAGTACTTAAGTGTGCTGGAGTATCGGCGGGTGTCTCTAGTAGAAGAGTAGCCTGCTTAGCTGGAAACCCCGTGTTACTGTTACTGTTACTGTTACCCCTCCCCCCCCCCATCTCACAAAACACGCCATGCATGGAGCCGGGACCAATGCGCATGGCTTCCTTACAGTGAGGGCTGTCCATCGCAATGTCTAAGTCGCCGGCAGATGGCCAAAATCACCCCCCAAATCTGGCCATTCCATGGCTTAGTCGGCGGGCACCAAGGAGTGTGGACCCTCCAGTTCACACTGTCCAGGCAGATTCAGGGTTGACTCTCCTGAGGTGTTTTGCTGTGCTCTCCAAGGAGATTCAGATGGCGTTGGTCCCATCTCAATCCATGAAGGTTGCTAAAATCCCTTGTGGGCACTTTGTGCGCCGAAGGAAGCACGCGGGGGAGTTGGGGCGTTGAGGGTGTGTTACCCCCCACCCTAAAACCCAGGGTCACTTCTTAGAGTGTATTTGTGCTCCTCTCATCAAGGCGGTTTCAAT
>VFSX01000130.1:175000-227500 GCA_016618255.1 Chlamydomonas sp. UWO 241
TTGGCGGTTGGTGGAGTTTGGAGGGGAGGGCGGAGGGCGGTTGGTGGCGGTTGGTGGCGGTGGGTGGCGGTTGATGACGGTTGAGATGTTGTTGGTCACACCCGGCGGGCGCGCCGACGAGCTGCTCGGGGGCGCGGTGCCTGCCGGAAGGTCGGCGGTTGGCAGTTGGTGGCGGCTAAGAGGCGGCTGGTGGCGGTTACGAGACGGTTTGTAGCGGTTGGTGGCGCTTAATGGCACCCAACGGGCGCACAACAATAACCCTCCGGCTAGATGTTGGTTGGTGGTTGGTGGCGGTTGGCGGCTGGTGGCAATTGGTTGGTGGCAGTTGAGAGGCGGTTGGTGGCGGTTGCGAGACAGTTTGTAGCGGTTGGTTGGCAGTTGGTCACACCCGACGGGCGCGCCGACAAGCTGCTCGGGGGCGCGGTACCTTCCAGTGGGTTCGTTGGCGGTTGGTGGCGGTTGGAGGGGAGGGGGGAGGGCGGTTGGTGGCGGTTGGTGGCAGTTGGTGGCGGATAATAGGCAGCCGAGCGCCCACACATCGGCAGCGCACCCGACGGCCACGCCGACGAGCTGCTCGGGCGCGCGGTACCTGCCAGTCGGGTGGTGGCGGTTGGTGGCGGTTGGAGGAGAGGGGGGAGGGGCTGGTGGCGGTGGGTGGTGGTGGGTGGCGGTTGATGATGGTTGAGTGGTTCTTGGTCACAACTGGCGGGCGCGCCGACGAGCTGCGCGGGGGCGCAGTACCTGCCGGAATGTCGGCGGTTGGCAGTTGGTGGCGGCTAGGAAGCGGTTGGTGGCGGTTACGAGACGGTTTGTAGCGATTGGTGGCGGTTAGTGGCACCCGACGGACGCGCCGACGAGCTGCTCGGGGCGCGGTGCCTAGAGGGGGAAGGGGAAGGGGAGGGGGAGGGGGAGGGGATGGGAGGGACCGCATCGCCCCATATCCCGCACCAGCGCGCGTTGTCCGCCGCCAGCTCGTCCAGGCACACCGACGCGAAATTGGACACACACGCACCCACGCACACACGCACGCACATGCACACGCACGCACACACACACGCACACACGCACGTACACACGCATCGCCCCGTATCCCGCACCAGCGCGCGTTACCCGCCGCGAGCCCGTCCGGCAGCCACGCCGACGGGGAATCGGCCAGGCACAAGCGCACCCACCCGCCACCCACCGCCGCACGCACACGCACGCAAGCACGCACACACGCATCGCCCCGCGTCCCGCACCAGCGCGCGTTGTCCGCCACGAGCATGTCCAGCAGCCACGCCGACGTGCTCCCACCCACCCGCCCACCCATGTACGCACGCACACACACGCACGCACACACGCACACGCATCGCCCCGTGTCCCGCACCAGCGTGTGTTGTCCGCCGCGAGCTCGTCCGGCAGCCACGCCGACGCGAAATCGAACACACACGCACCCACCCGCCCGCCCACGCACACACGCACGCACACACGCACACACGCATCGCCCCGTGTCCCGCACCAGCGCGCGTTGTCTGCCGCGAGCTCATCCGTCAGCCACGCCGACGAGAAATTGGACACTCATGCACCCACCCACCCTCCCACGCACACACACACGCACACACGCATCGCTCCGTGTCCCGCACCAGCGCGCGTTGCCCGGAGCGAGCTCGTCCGGCAGCCACGCCGACGCGAAATCAGCGAGCTTTGCGGCGCCGCCCGCGCTGAACATGATGGTCGACGGCGAGAGCCCTTGGTGCGTGATTCCGCGTGCGTGGAGGAAGCGCAGCGCGATGAGGACCTGGCGGCAGATGCCGCGCGTCTGCGTGCTTGTGTGTGTGTGTGTGTGTGTGTGTGGTCGCCACCCCATTGTGTGTGTGTGTGGCAGCCCGCCCTTGGTGCAAGATTCCGCGTTCGTGGAGGAAGCGCAGCGCGATGAGGACCTGGCGGCAGATGCCGCGCGTCTGCGTGCGTGTGTGTGTTTGTGTGTGTGTGTGGTAGCCACCCCATTGTGTGTGTGTGTTTCAGCCCGCCCTTGCTGCAAGATTCCGCGTTCGTGGAGGAAGCGCAGCGCAATGAGGACCTGGCGGCAGATGCCGCGCGTCTGCGTGCGTGTGTGTGTGTGTGTGTGTGGTAGCCACCCCATTGTGTGTGTGTGTGTCAGCCCGCCCTTGGTGCAAGATTCCGCGTTCGTGGAGAAAGCGCAGCGCGATGAGGACCTGGCGACAGATGCCGCGCGTCTGCGTGTGTGTGTGTGTGTGTGTGTGTGTGTGTGTGTGTGTCTGTGGTAGCCACCCCATTGTGTGTGTGTGTGTCAGCCCGCCCTTGGTGCAAGATTCCGCGTTCGTGGAGGAAGCGCAGCGCGATGAGGACCTGGCGGCAGATGCTGCGCGTTTGCGTGCGTGTGTGTATGTGTGTGTGGTAGCCACCCCATTGTGTGTGTGTGTGTCAGCCCGCCCTTGGTGCAAGATTCCGCGTTCGTGGAGGAAGCGCAGCGCGATGAGGACCTGGCGGCAGATGCCGCGCGTTCGCGTGCGTGTGTGTGTGTGTGTGGTAGCCACCCCATTGTGTGTGTGTGTGTTTCAGCCCGCCCTTGGTGCAAGATTCCGCGTTCGTGGAGGAAGCGCAGCGCGATGAGGACCTGGCGGCAGATGCCGCGCGTCTGCGTGCGTGTGTGTGTGTTTGTATGTGTGTGTGTAGTAGCCACCCCATTGTGTGTGTGTGTGTCAGCCCACCCTTGGTGCAAGATTCCGCGTTCGTGGAGGAAGCGCAGCGCGAAGAGGACCTGGCGGAAGATGCCGCGCGTCTGCGTGTGTGTGTGTGTGTGTGTGTGTGTGTGTTTGTATGTGTGTGTGTGGTAGCCACCCCAGTGTGTGTGTGTGTGTTTCAGCCCGCCCTTGGTGCAAGATTCCGCGTTCGTGGAGGAAGCGCAGCGCGATGAGGACCTGGCGGCAGATTCCGCGCGTTTGCGTGCGTGTGTGTGTGTGTGTGGTAGCCACCCCATTGTGTGTGTTTGTGCCAGTTGCCCTTGGTGCAAGATTCCGCATTCGCGGAGGAAGCGCAGCGCGATGAGGACCTGGCGGCAGATGCCGCGCGTCTGCGTGTGTGTGTGTGTGTGTGTGTGTGTGTGGTAGCCACCCCATTGTGTGTTTGTGTGTTGCAGCCCGCCCTTGGTGCAAGATTTCGCGTTCGTGGAGGAAGCGCAGCGCGATGAGGACCTGGCGGCAGATGCCGCGCATTTGCGTGCGTGTGTGTGTGTTTGTGGTAGCCACCCGATTGTGTGTGTGTTGTGCCAGCCCGCCCTTGGTGCAAGATTCCGCGTTCGTGGAGGAAGCGCAGCGCGATGAGGACCTGGCGGCAGATGCCGCGCGTCTGCGTGTGTGTGTGTGTGTGTGTGTGTGTGGTAGCCACCCCATTGTGTGTGTGTGTGTCAGCCCGCCCTTGGTGCAAGATCTCGAGTTCGTGGAGGAAGCGCAGCGCAATGAGGACCTGGCGGCAGATGCCGCGCGTCTGCGTGTGTGTGTGTGTGTGTGTGTGTGTGTGTGTGTGTGTGTGTGTTTGTATGTGTGTGTGTGGTAGCCACCCCATTGTGTTTGTGTTTGTCAGCCCGCCATTGGTGCAAGATTCCGCGTTCTTGGAGGAAGCGCAGCGTGATGAGGACCTGGCGACAGAAGCCGCGCGTCTGCGTGCGTGTGTGTGTGTGTGTGTGTGTGTGCATGTGTGGGGGGGGCTGTTCGTGTGGGGGGGAGTGTGTGCAAGTGCATGTGTGTGCGTACATGTGTGTGCGTGCATATGTGTGTGTGTGTCTGATCCCCCTGGTGTGCGATGCCGCGGCATGGGGGAAGGACAACATGTCTGAAGGTCCAGTGGGGGCTGGGGGAGGGCGAGGACACTGGGGGGAGGTAGGGGGGCGGCACACACAAGCACGCACGCGCGCGCACTCACACACACACACGCACACACATGGACACACACACACACACACAAATGATCCCGAGCATACGTTTTGTGCTCACACAAACATGGCCAGAGCAGCGCCTCCGTGCCCTGCCGCCCGGTCCCTTCAAAGGGTAGCCCCCCCCGACACACACACGCACGCGCGCACACGCACACACACACACGCACACGCACACACACACGCGCACGCACGCGCGCGTGCACAAGCGCGCACACACACACGCGCGCACACGCGTACACACACACACACACACACACAGACCTGCCCAAACGTCAGGCCCGCCCCTGCACTCTCCACCAGCGTGTGCAGCGTGTGCGGCAGGTGCTCCATGACCAGGTACTCGCGCCCGCATGGCGAGCAGTGCACGCGCTCCAGCTGCACGATGTGATGATGGCCCTTGAGGCTCTTCAGCAGCTCAGCCTCGAGCAGCACCGCGGCGTGTGCACGTGCCTGCGCGTAGTGTGCGTGTGTGCGTGTGGCGGCGGCGTGTGTGCGTGCGGCGTGTGCGTGCGTGCCATCTGGGTGCAATCTGTCTGATTCACTTGAAAACAAATCGCCGCCGTTTTACGCACGGCCTCACCTTGTCGCTGCATCTCTGGGTGTAGACAACCTTGACGGTGAGGCGGCGCCCTGTAGTAAACGTGACTGGCTCATCTGCCGCTGCGCTTGACGCGTCAGAGCAGCACACCACCGCGGTACATGCGGACGAGGATATGCGCTGGACCACACGCAGCTGCAGCGACGTCGCCAATTCTCCCTGTTCGTCGTAGGCGAGGTGCATGCCAGGCTCTCGCGGGGGGTTCTTTTTACTGGATTTGGTCGAGGATCCGGCCCATGCCCGGCGCCGTTGCCCACGCTGTACTCCTTCAGGCTTGGCGTTCTCCAGGTCGGGAAGGTGGGGGATGTCGAGGTGATCCCGAGGGATCAGGGGGCTGAAGCGTGCCGTGGCATTCGCCGAGTGCAATCCAGTCCAACGCCAGCCACGCGAGTGTTTATGTTGAAGCCCTTGTAGCAGGCGGCGCTGGTGTCTCTCTCCTCCTTGGTGTGCCCGACTCGGAGGAAAAGCCATTACGACGAATGCGTACGCACTACTACGAACCTTGCGCGGTGTTGCACCCTCCCCCCTCTGCGCGGTGTTGCACCCCGCCCCCCCAACCCCCCGTCTTCCCCCAATTTACAATCGTTAACAATTGTTAGAGACTACTCATAATGCCCTTGAATTAATAATAAAGTTCAGTTTACAATTTCTAAAAACCACAACCCAAATCCAAATCAAATATATAAATATCCACGTGATTCCTGTCAAACAGTCCAGCTGGTGGCCAGGCGGAAGCACTGGCCGTGCAACACCTGGAACGTCGCCGCCGCCACTGAAGAAGCCCTTGCAGACGCGCAAATATTGGAGCCAGCCCCGAGGGTGCGTACTGTAAACTTTAAACTGTAAACTGGAGCCAGCCAGCAGACCTATCCCACCTCGGACGTTCCCCGTTAAGGCGAATTCTGGTTTGGAAGGATCGGCTGTGGAACAGCGATGTCCTTAGCAACCCCGCAGCCCCCGGGGGCTGCGGAGGCAAAACGGGAAATTTGAGGGGAAACTGCGGGGGCGAATCGCGGGAATGTACCTCCCAAAAGTGTGAAAATTGCAGATTTTCACACTTATAGGAGGTTTCCGCAAAAAATCGCCTCCTGCAATTCGGCATCTCCTATCCAATGTTGCGGGGGACAAACAGGACATTCTCGGTTTTCTTACAGACACTACTGCCGTGGAAGTGGGATGGCTTAGCATGGCATGTTACGGGCCTAGCTAGGGTTTAGGGCAGTGCCTTTTCAATGGATTTCAATCAATTAATTCTTACAGCCCGGGCCGAGCCCGGGCGCTGGCGGCCAGGACGAAAATCGGCAAAAATCGGAGAAAAAAAAGACAAACCGGCAAAAATCGACCAAAATCGGGCGGTGTACCCTCAAAAATCAATCAATCATTACCGCCCAGAAACCGCTGTAGACGGTAAACCGCCCAATAGAAGAAGCACTGGTTTAGGGTCTAGGGTTGTCACATCTCAGAGAGTGGCTCGACACATTCGTTCACGCTGGAATGGGGGTCACAATGGGGGTGAGGGGCACAGTGGGGGGTGAGGCTGCGCAGGAAGCACATTGCTGGCGATGCTGCATGCCTCTATTTGAATTGGCAAGGTCCTTGTTTTTTCCTGCCCGACACCAGTGTCACATATACATCATGGCATCCAATTCACAGTGTCCAGTGCTTCCTGGATAGCTTATGCTGAATTCTTATTGTACCGCCAGAGGCAAGGTCCAGGCAAGGCCGGAGGCACCGTTTTTTTTCTTGGAAAGTGTGAAACCCGTAAATTTCACACTTTGGGGGCAAAATTCCGCCTTTGCGATTTCCGGCGGTGGGCAGCCCTTCGACCAACCATTCTTTACCGCCGCCACAACTCCCAGGGCGGTATTCCACCGCTCCGGGGAAGCACTCACAGTGTCGCCTCGAATGGCATCATTTTTTTTCCCAGTCTGCGCATGGTGGTACTGTCCATGCGCCTCCGCATGCGAGCCTCCCGCCATGCAGGCGGCTCTCAGCGGCGCGCATGGGACTCTTCACAACTGCGGCGCCCGGCTGTCCGTCGTGAGTTCAACCTCCAGCTGTCCGATCGCTTTGGGCTGCTGGAGGCCGTGCCGCCCGAGGGCGCTGATGCCCAGGCGGAGTACGACGCGATGGCTGCTGCCATTCGCGAGGTGGCCACCAACCACCTCGCTCCACGCGGCAGCCGCCGGCGGCGCGGCTGGCAGTTCACTCTGTCGCAGCGCACCCTCCGGCTCATGGACGCCCGGCAGCGCGCGCACACGGCATGGCTCAGGAGCAAGTCTGCTGCTGCCAAACGAGAGCGCAACCGCGCCAACCGCGCGGCCGACGCAGCTGTGCAGAGAGACAGGGAGAGGTGGATCGGCCAGCAGGTGGCGGAGGCGCAAGACATGCTACGCAAGAAGAATCTGCGCCAGTTTGCGCGCGCGTGCGACAGGCTGGCGGGCCGCAGCCGCAGCCATCAGATCCCACCTGCCATGCGGGACGTCTCGGGCGCGCTGCACAGCGGTCCAGACGGGGTGCTGAAGGCCATGACAGAGTCATTCGACAAGCTATATGGCGGGGAGACCAAGCTCAGCGACGAGACCCTGAACCAGCTGGAGAACGATGTAGCGGCGTTTGAGCTCACACGCGCCACAGAGGTGGACGAAGCGCACGGGCGCCCCCCTGACCTGGCTGAGACGGAGGCGTGTGTGCGAGCGTTGCGCTCGGCCGCCGCTCCGGCGGTGACCAGCTGGACGCCATGCTGTTGCGGTGCCCACCTGCCATCGCATGGCTCCACCGGGTCATCATCGCCGTATGGCGGTCGGGGAGAGCCCCGAGGGAATGGAAAACTGCTATTATCACACCGTTATATAAGGGGAAGGGTCCGCGTGACTCCCCTGGTAACTACCGCGGTATAAGCCTTCTCTCTATTGCCGGGAAAGTGTACGCTGCCATACTTCTGCACCGCGTCTCCACGCAGGTTGATGGTCAGTTGCATGAGGCTCAGTGTGGTTTCAGAAAAAGCAGAGGCACTGTTGATGCAATTTTTACTCTGCGCTCGCTGAGCGCGGCACATGCCGAGTACAAACAATGCATGGCTGTGGCATTTGTCGACTATTCTAAAGCTTACGATTGCATAAACCGTGCGGCACTGTGGAGAGTCCTTAGATTATATAGTGTTCATCCGCACATTATTGATCTGTTGGAGGATCTTCACACCAACACCGCAGCTGCCGTGCGGCTGGCTGGGAAAATCGGGCACGAATTCCCCGTGTCGTCTGGTGTGCGACAGGGGTGCGTCATTGCTCCTGTGTTGTTCAATGTTTTTATTGACCACATAGTGAAAAAGGCGCTAGACATGATGCCAGAGGGGGCTGGCGTGTCAGTCGTGACCCGAGCCGGCGGCTCTGTGTTGTCGTCGTCGGTTGAGCGCATAGTAATGCTGATGTATGCCGACGATTTATGTTTGTTCTCGCATGACCCAGCTCAGTTGGCGCTTATGCTGAAAATCCTTGACAAAGTGTCCTCTAGCTTTGGCATGCAAATCAACGCCGCCAAGACAGAAGTGATGATTTTGCCAGCAGATTTTGACGCGGATCTGCCCACGTTTGCGCTGACTGGTGGTGAAGTGAAGACCGTCTCTGCATTTAAGTATCTAGGGAGTTGGATAACCCAGAGTGGTGGTGTGGAAAAGGAGATCGGTGTGCGTGTCGGTCGCGCGCTGGGCGTGTTTGCGTCTTTTGATAAGATTTGGGCCAGCAAGAAGATGCAAGTGCAGTCTAAGATGCGGGTTTACAACACTTTCGTGCTGCCCCACTTTCTGTACGGCTGCGAAACATGGGCCCCTACTAAAACACAACTGACTCGATTGGAGGTTGCCCACTCTAACTGCATTCTGGGTGTGCGCCTGGTCGACCGGCACAGATTAACTTATATTCGGCAGGCGTGCGACACTGAGCCAATTGAGAGCCTTGTGGCAAAGCGATCAATGCAGTGGCTAGGCCATGTGATGCGCATGCCGGCTTCTCGTCTTCCTCGTACGACTTTTGACTGCACAATGGATGTGGCTCGGCAGCAAGGCCGGCCTCCAGCCTCCTCCCGACACTATTTTCTTAAGCTACTGATTCAGCAGCTAGGCGAAACTAGTGGCACTCGTTCTGATTGGAAGACTTTTTCGGACACGGCGTTTGAGCGTGCTCAGGATAGGGTCGGGTGGAGAGCCGTGGTGTACGGTCCGGCTGCCCCTCAGGCGCCGGCCCCTCCACCACGGCGGTCAAGTAGATTGGCAAGCGCCACTTGACCCCCTATCCCCTAGAAGCAGTTAGGACCTATTTTGGAGGCGTCGCACAATAGCTCTCCTTTTTGCTCTGGGACTACACGTTGGCAGGCAGCCGGCTGGTGGCTACCGCCCCTCACAAGGAATTGTTAGGGCCAGAACTGGACTTGGGTCTAGGCGGTGGTACTAGGACTAGAGGTAGTCTTTGCTGGAAAGCCGATGTAACTGTAACTGTTTCAAAGTCGAAGGCATGGCTAACCTGTGAACTTCTCTGTCTCACTCAGGAAGCACAAGCACAGGCAGCAGCACCACTTACAAACGCTGCGTACAGCTGCCACCCCAACACGCTCAGAGCTTTGGCGGGTGCACACACTTGATGGCATGATGTGCGTGCAACCACCACTTCTGTGCGCCGTGTCGCATGGAACGCATTCTTGATGGCATTATGTGAGTGCAACAAACACATCTGGGCACCACATCGCATGGAACGCTCGGGCGCAAGCCAGGCGCACACTTTGGCGCTGGCGCCGGGTAGCGCAAGCAGCACACTTGACGAGAAGACGAGCAGGCGCAGCTGGGGGTGCCGCAATGCTGTTACTGCATTTCAAGCACACACACAGAATACGCCATAGCGCGCAACATCATTTCATCTTCTCTGGGACAGCCCAGCCCCCTGCACACACCCGCCCAACTGGGACAACTACTCGGGTCATAACCCCTGGGCCCGCGTCACGGCCCAGTCAACACACAACGATGGCAACAACGCGCACCCCTCCACCTCTCTCTCGCGCGTGTATGGCTCCGATTCGCATGGCTCCGACACCAGAGTACACCCGAATACAAAAAACTGTTGGCCATGCACGACTCCTACCCCACACGAGGGTAAACAGGGGACAGAGAGGGCACAGGGCAGGCAGGCCTGGCAGGCTTCTCTGGGGCAGCCCTGCACACTCTGCACACACCCGCCCAACAGGCACTTCCCCCCACCCCCGCGCCGCGGCCCTGTCGGGGTCAACACACAACGATGGCATGGTAGCTATAGCCTCGTTAGGCAGCTCCCTCAATCCCACGCCCCCAGGGTGCGTACTGTAAACTGTCAACACACAACGATGGCAACAACGCGCACCCCTCCGCCTCTCTCTCTCGCGCGCGTGCATGGCTCCGACACGCATGGCTCTGACACCAGAGTAGTACCGCCGAATCAACAAAACTGTTGGCCATGCACGAATCTTACCCCACACGAGGGGCGGGGGGGGGAGGGGGGGGGGCAGAGAGCGCACAACGGAGGCCGCGCGCGGCGCGCCCCCGCCGACCTATGCGTCGGCCTTTGCAACCTCCTTCTTCGCCTGGGCGGCAGCGGCCTTCTTGGTCACGCGCTTCGCGGCGGCCGGCGCAGGCGCCTCGGCGACGTCCTCCTCCCAGCCGTCGTCCGCGTCAGGCGCCGAGGCAGCAGTGGGCGATGCGGCCGCAGGCGTGGCAGCGGGCACGGGCGGCTTGGACGCGGCGGCCTTGGCAGCCGCCTCGAGCGACCTGACCTGTGTGCGTGGGGAAAGCGGGGGGGATGTGCGGTGAGAGGGCAGGCACAGCATCAGCAGCAGGCACGGCGGGCGCGGCAGCGGGCGCGGCTGTGCACGGCTTGGGCGCGGAGGCCTTGGCGGCAGCCGCCTTGAGGGACCTGACCTGGGGGAGCGCACACACCGGGGAGTGTGTGTGGGGGGGGGGTGAGGGGCAGGCGTAGCAAGCGCGGCAGGCGGCTTTTATGGTTGTGGGTCTGCGGTATAAGGCTTGGCCGCGGCGGCCTTGGCGGCAGCCGCCTGTAGGGACCTGAATGGGCACAAACAGGAGGGGGGGGGGCACGCAGCTGTAAGGGTCGAGGGTTGACGGCTTGGACGCGGCCTTGGCGGCGGGCAGTGGTAATCTGTTCGGCTGTACACAGCCATGTTGTTGTATTTTGGCTGTACTTTCAACTTGAACACAGCCCAACCCATTTAGTGGATTGATAGTCTGACAAGCCCGCCAGATGGAGCTCGTCGCGAGCCTTCAAATGAATTATGTACAAGGACAAACGGTCAACGCGAGGTCAACGGTCAACGCGGTCAAAGCATAATCGGGCTGTGGAACAATTCATTAAAAATTCCTGAAAAGGAAATCACTGTCGGCGGGCCGATCCGGGCAAGCGACGTGGCCTGTGGCCGGTTCCCCAGCCTGTCGGAAGCCCATGTCGGCGCGTGTGTAAAAACGTATGCGCGTGTGGTGCAGGGGGGGGGGGGGGGCATGCGCTGAGTTAGGGAGGGGTAGGCGCGGCAGACGCGGGTGCGTGGCCCCCAGCAGTGGTGTCATTAGCGCCCCCGCAGCCCCGCAGACCCCACTGCGGGGGCAAACCGCGACATTTGGGGGGAAACTGGGGGGGGGGCGAATCGCTGAGACACGTGTGCAATTTGACGATTTTCACACTTTTCCTGCGAAAAGCGCCTCCTGCGGGGTTAATTCGGCATGTTCCCTCCTGTGCTGCGGGGGGGGGGGCACACAGGACATTCTCGGTATCCTTAACGACACCACTGGTGGCCCCCAGGCTCCCAGTGCACGCCCACCCTCGGGGGAGGGCGTGGGATTGACGGAGCTGCCTCCAGTGAGGCAGCGTGCAATCATTTGGCGCGCTCAAGCGACTCAACCTGTGCGGGCGAGAGAGCACATGGGGGATGGGTGGGGTGGGGGATGGGGGGGGGGACCCGAACCCCTCAACCCTAACAGGATATTTTGTTTTGGAAGAAACAAATGGGGGATGAGGGTCAGATGGGGGTGGGGGATGGGGGGGGACCCTAAACCATAAACCAGTGGTCCCTGGGAAGGATTTTAGTAATTAGTTTTTTGCCGGCTCCAGCAACTTTGACCGCTCATACCAGGCACAATACACAGCGGTTATTCATGCAACGCATGCCGCTGTGCTGCTCTCGGCACGAGCTTTCCAACGCACCGCTCCACGCCCTCTCCCACTAAGTGTGGAGAGGTTTTCTGGGAAATGGGAAATCCGGCTCGGAGCGGTATACGGCTCGCAGGGGAATAACTGCCATAAACCCTAACACCCTCAACCTTGACAAGATATTTTGCTTCTGAAAAAACATAGTTTTGGCGGCGATTTTCAGAGACAAATCCATGTAACCGCCGGGTAGCTGCTGACAGAGGAACCCCTCAGCTTCCCAACAAGCACGCCAGCAGCGGGTCAGCACAGCCCTCATGGCACGCTCTGGGAAACATGGGGATTTGGGGGTGCGAATTGAGGCACCGGCCACAGCAAGTGAACACTTTACCCCATGACACATGACACATCACACCTGCCGTCTGCCTGCAGCTTCCCCACCGTACTACATCACACCCCGTGTCCACACGTCACACGTCACGCATCACACCCCATCACAAATGCATCAGCGCCGTCTGCCTGCAGCTTCCCCACCGTACTACATCACACCCGGTGACCACACGTCGCACGTCACACGTCACACCCCATCACACATGCCATACATCACACATCACACCCCACCACACTTCACACCTGCGTCACACATCACACGTAACACCCCATCACACATCACACCGCACACATCAACCCCATCACACATCACACCCTATCACACATCACACCCCATCACACGCCATCACAGATCACACCCCACCACACATCGCACCCCATCACACATCACACATCACACCACACACATCACACCCCGCACCCCATCACACATCACACCCCGCCACACTTCACACCTGCGTCAGTGCCGCCTGCAGCGCGGCCTCCAGCTGCTTCATGCGGGCCGACTCCTTCTGTGAAAGAGACAGCTCCTGCGGCGTGTGTGTGTGTGCGTGTGTGCACGTGTGTGCGTGCGTGGTGTGTGTGTGTGTGTGTGTGTGTGCATGTGCGTGTGTGTGTGTCTGTGTGTGTGTGCGCGCGTGTGCCGACTCCTTCTGTGAAAGCGACAGCTCCTGCAGCGTGTGCGTGTGTGTGTGTGTGATTGCCAGATTGTGTGCTTAGCACAGGTTGCCCGTGCGTTGCAAACTGCAACCAACATCTGTGTGTGTGTGTGTGTTTGTGTGTGTGTGTGACCGCCCGTGCTGAGACAGCGGCAGCTCCTGCGTGTGCACGCACACATGCGAGCATGTGTGTGTGTGTGTGCGTGCACGTGTGTGTGGTGTGTGTGTGTGTGTGTGTGTGTGTGTGTGTGTGCGCGTGTGTGTGCGCGTGTGCACCGCACATTACTACCCACCCTGCATTGCTACCCACCAGGTGCCTGACCTGCTGCTGCAGGTCTGCCGTTCACTCGCACTGCCAGGCTCGGAACAGCATCTAACGCAGACTGCAAAAAAGGTCGCAAAACAGATCGCAAAATGCAAAAAAGGGGCGGGGGACCGCTCGTGCCCCTACCTACCCGCCCCCATTCAACCGCACCACCCGCCAGACACAGAGAGGCATCCAAAGCAGACCACAAAACGCAAAAATATACACCACCAGGGGGTCACTACCCAACCACCCCACCCCACCCCACACAACTCCACACCAAACGCACCCAACACCCCAGACACTGCACACACAAGGGGATCCCTACCCACCTGTGCGAGGTGCTCGACCTGCTGCTGCAGATCCGCCGCGCTGCTCTGCGCCACCTTCAGGGTCTCAACCTGCGGGAAGGGTGTGTGTGTGCGCGCGCGCGCGTGTGTGTGTGTATGTGTGTCGGTATTGGCGCGGCACCCAAACCCCGAAGCACCCTGGACCTCAATACCGACACACACGCACACACGCACACACGCACACCCACCCCACCACCACCCCACAGGTGAGCACCCTGGACCTCAATACCGACACACACACACGCACACGCACACACACACACACACAGATGAGCACCCCCCTCATGCCCCCAATAAACACATGCACCCACGCACACGCACACACACACACACACACACACACACACACGCACACACACACACACCTGCAGCGCGAGAGCGTCTGCCTCCGCCTTGTAGTGCACCGACTTTTCCTTTGCCTTCTCGAGGGCGCTGTTCGCCTCGCGCATGGCCGTCTGAGCCTGGATGAACTCCTGCGGGGTGCACCGGCACAGTCACACTTGTTTCAACACGCAGCAGAACAGCCAAGTTCATTTTTTCTGTTGAAGAGCACTCTTGGCTGCAAAGAAATCAACAGAAAATGCTGAAAAGAGGAGCGCCGCCGTATCGCATGGGCCGCCTGCGCTTGGATGAACTCCTGCGGGGGGGGGGGGGGGGGCACGTCAGGAGGGTGTGACACCCGACTGTACTCCATGCACTGGGTGGCGCGTGCACCCCCCCCCCTACACACACGCGCGCACACACAACACGTCTACCGACCGACGCGTAGGGTACTGGGCAGCGTGGGGCCCGTAACCCCACACCGCATGGCCCGGAACCCGTAACCCTCGCAACCCTTCCCATAACCCTCCAGTAACCGCTCCCGTAACCCCGAGCCAATGGCCCCCAGGGCCAATCAACGGTGTGGGGCGCACATTCACACCGTTTCACGCGTTTTTCGAGTTACGGGGTGTTCCGGGGCACTTCGCGAGGGCGTGGTCGATTTTACAGTCCGTCGGACGCCTTTGATGGCGCATTAGATCCTAGGAAAGAGGCCGGCAGCTGTCAAAATTAGACCCCTAGCATGCCATCTGCCATCATGATGGCTGTGCACGCGGTGTGTGTCTCAAAACAGGCGACAAGGAAGTCAGCCGTGTGCATAATCACCCCGTAACGTCACAGGGAGGTTTAAGTTACGGGGCTTTAAGTTATGGGGGCTTTAAGTTACGGCGGCTTTAAGTTACGGGGGCTTTAAGTTACGGGGGCCCTGTAACGTCACAGGGAGGTTTAAGTTACGGGGGCTTCCAGTTACGAGCCCCACCCTAGTGCTGGGCTTCGGGTTTAAACTCTGGTCGGTTGGGCACGTAAATCCTAAGACCTAGGACATCGGTTGGTCTAAAAAACGTCGGTCAACCCGAAACGCCTGTTCACCTTGGCAGTGCCCTCCTGCGTCGTCTTCGTCACACCCATCGTTGCGTCGACACACACACACACACACACACACACACGCACACACACGCGCACGCACACACGCGCACACACACGTCATCTTCACCTTGGCGGTGCCCTCCTGCGTTGTCCTCATCGCACCCATCGTTGCCTCAACACGCACACACACACACACACACACACACACACACGCGCACATACACATACACGCACACACACACACCCATACGCACACACACGCACACACACCCATGCATGCACACACATGCACACACACACACACACACACGCACACACACACACACACACACGTCATCCTCACCTTGGCTGTGCCCCCCTGCGTCGCCTTCATTGCACCCATCGTTGCTTCGACACACACACACACACACACACACGCACACACACACGCACACGCACACACGCACACGCACATGCACCCGCACCCGCACACACACGTCATCCTCACCTTTGCGGTGCCCTCCTGCGTTGTCTTCATCGCACCCATCGTTGCCTCGAGCTTGGCGAGCGTCTCGGCCTTGCCAGCGAGCTCCTCCAGTGCCTGTGTTTGTGTTTTGAGTGTGCGTGCGTGTGTGTGTGAGTGTGAGTGTGTGTGTGTGTGTTGGTTTTAGGGGAGGGGGTCGAAAGCATGTGGATACCAATTTGCGGCCATCGTTGCCTCGAGGTTGGTGAGCGTCTCGGCCTTTCCAGCAAGCTCTTCTAGCGCCTGTATTTGTGTGTGTATGACATCCGACGCGCAGGTGCGTGTGTGTGTGTGTGTGTGTTGAGAGGGAGGGGGGGTGAGGGCGTGTGAAGGTCAGTTTGCGGCCATCGTTGCCTCGAGTTTGGCTAGCGTCTCGGCCATGCCAGAGCTCCTCGAGCGCCTGTATTTGTGTGTGTGTGCGCATGCGCGCGCGTGTGTGTGTGTGTGTGTGTGTGTGTGTGCACGTGCTTGTGTGTGTGAGTGTGTGCGTTGGTTTTAGGTGGAGGAGGGTCGAAAGCATGTGGAGATCAGTTTGCGGCATGCGGCGGAGGCATGCAAGCAGAGGAGGCATGCAGCGGAGGCATGCAGCGGCGTCATACACGCAGCGGGAGCATGCACACGCCACGTGCGCACGTAGCGCCATGCGTCACGCACACACACACACACACACACACACACACACTTGCCCTTACCCCAGAACCTACAAAAACGCAACCCTACTCGTACCGACCTTGAACTTCTCGCGGCGCAGCCCCTCGGCCTCAGTCTCCATCTTGTCCAAGTGGGCGGTCATGCGCTCTGACTGCGTAACCTCGTTCGCAAGCTTGGCCTGTGTGTGTGTGTGTGTGTGTGTGCGCGTGTGTGTGTGTGTGTGTGTGTGTGTGTGTGCCGTGTTAGATGGACACATACATATACATAAAGAGAGAGACAAACAGAGATGAGAGATACCATAGCGAGCAATGATGGAGAGACTATGATGATGTGCGTGCGCGTGCTTGTGTGTCAAAGAGAGAGAGGAAGGGAGAGAGAGAGAAGAAGGGAGGGCAAGAGGGAGGGAGAAAGGGAGAGGGAGAGAGAGGGGGGGAGAGAGAGAGAGAGAGAGGGAGAGAGGATAAGAGAGGGAGGGGGGAGGAGGGAGGTAGTGGCAGGGAGATGCAGCGAGAGAGACAGCGAGGGAAACGGGGCCAGCGCCTGGCTTGCGAACGCACACAACTACCCCCACCCGCCCACTCGCACGTACACCCACCCACCCAACCGCCCAAACACACACACACACACACACTCCCCCACTCACTCCCACCAGCACATACGCACCCACCTGGAAGCACATGCCCGCCCCCCTCCCACGCACACACACACACCTGCGCGGCGGCCGCGGCAGCAGCAGACTCCCCCCCCCCACACACACGCAAACACACACACACACACACGCACCCACACACGCACCCCCACACACACGCCTGCGCGGCGGCCGCGGCAGCAGCAGACTCATCAGCCGCCTTCCGCGCGACCGCACATGCACACATGCCCCGCCAAACCACACACACATTCACACCACCACTTGCGCCCACACACATGCACGCACACGCACCCACCCACCCCCCCACACACACCTGCGCGTCGGCCGCGGCAGCAGCAGACTCGTCGGCTGCCTTCCGCGCAACCTCCAGCTGTGCTCCCAGCTCCTTCTCCACACGCACGCACATACACACACAGGCCCCGCCTAACCACACACACACACACACACTCATACACACACGCACCTGCGCGTCGGCCGCGGCAGCAGCAGACTCGTCGGCTGCCTTCCGCGTGACCGCACATGCACACACATGCCCCACCCAACCACACACACACACACACACACACACACACACACACACACACAAACACACACACGCACACACCTGCGCGTCGGCCGCGGCAGCAGCAGACTCGTCGGCTGCCTTCCGCGCGACCGCACATGCACACACATGCCCCACACAACCACACACACACGCACACACACAAACACACACACACACACACACATACACACACACACGCACCTGCGCGGCGGCCGCGGCACCAGCAGACTCGCCGGCCGCCTTCCGCGCGACCTCCAGCTGCGCGCCCAGCTCCTTCTCCTTTGTGGCAGCAGCCTGGGCAGAAGGTCATTTTTTGTGTGTGTGGGTTTTGTATGTGGGTTTAGGGTATGTCCATCTGCGCGGCAGCAGCCTGCGCGGAGTTTTTTAGGGCATGAGGGTGCGGGCCGTGTGCGAGAGGTGCCTGGGACTGGTGTGGGAGACGGCCCTCCAGCTGCGTGCCCAGCTCTTTCTCCATTGCGGCAGCAGCCTGGGTAGAAGGTTAAACGTTAGTTTTATGTCTTGTTTTAGGGTGTGTGTGTCAGCGCGGCAGCAGCCTGTGCAGAGATTGTTTGGGGGCGTGTGGGTGCGGGCAGTGTGCGAGAGATGCGTGGGACTGGTTTGGGAGACGGCTTTCCAACTGCGCGCCCAGCTCCCTCTCCTTTGCGGCAGCAGCCTGGGTAGAAGGTTAAACGTCAGTTGTATGTCTTGTTTTAGGGTGTGTGTGTCAGCGCGGCAGCAGCCTGTGCAGAGATTGTTTGGGGGCGTGTGGGTGGGCAGTGGGCAGTGGGTGTGGTGGCCTCCACAGCTGCGTCCCCATCTCCTTTGCGGCCGCAGCCTGGACATTTCGTGTAGGGTGGGCGCGTGTGGGTGGGTGGGGGTGAGGGGTGGGATGGGGTGGGGGAGATTGCAGCAGTCTTAGGCGACGCACCCCTCCACAGCTGCGCGCCCGGCTCCTTGTCTTTTGCAGCAGCAGCCTGTTTTGAGACACGCACCGCGTGCAGAGCAGTCATGATGGCAGACGGCATGGTAGGGGGCAATTTTTGACAGCTGCCGGCCTCTTTCCTAGTGTCTAATAAGCCACCAAAGGCGTCCGATGGACTGTAAAATCGACCACACACACACACACACACACACACACACACACACACACGCACACACACTCTCACACACATAGAGAGAGAACACGCACACGCAACACACACACGCACACACACACACACACCTCGGCAGCAGACTCGAGCTGCTGCGCCATCTCCTCCTGCTTGGCGGACGCTGCCTTGGACGCTGACTCAGCGGCCTTGGATGCTGACGCAGCGACCGCACAAACACAATCACACACGCACACACACGCACACACACACACACACAAGCACACACAGATACACAGAGAGAGGGGGGCACGCGCGTGCAAGAGAGACACACAAACGCACACACACACACACACACACACGCACACACACACCTTGGCAGCAGACTCGAGCTGCTGCGCCATCTCCGCCTGCTTGGCGGACGCTGCCTTGGACGCTGACTCAGCGACCGCACACACACACGCACACACACAGACAGATCCACAGCGAGAGAGGGAGCGCGCGTGCAAGAGAGACACACAAATGCACACACACACACACATTGGCAGCAGACTCGAGCTGCTGCGCCGTCTCCGCCTGCTTTGCGGACGCTGCCTTGGACGCTGACTCAGCGGCCTTGGATGCTGACTCAGCGACCGCACACACACACAAGCTCACACACACACACAGATACACAGAGAGAGAGGGCAAGCACGCACAAGACACACACACACACACACACCTTGGCAGCAGACTCGAGCTGCTGCGCCGTCTCCGCCTGCTTGGCGGACGCTGCCTTGGACGCTGACTCAGCAGCCGCGGCAGCGGCCGTGGCGGCTGACAGCTGCGTGGTTAGGTCCGCCTGCTTGGCAGCAGCAGCCTAAGTAGGAGTGGGTGGGTGGGGGTGGGGGGGGGGAGCAAGGGAGGAAGGGAGGGACGAAACGAGGGAAGGGGAGATAAGAGGGAGCGAGGGGGATGGGGATGGGGTGCGGGCGAAGGAGGGAGAGGCTAGAGGGGGCGAGGGAGGGCGTTATGGTGACTCACCCAGTGCGAGCCGGTGTGACCCAGTGTGACCCGGTGTGACCCGGTGTGACCCCGTGTGACCCCGTGTGACCCCGTGTGATGCGGTGTGACCCGGTGTGATCCGGTGTGACCCGGTGTGGCACGGCGTGACCCCGTGTGACTTGGTATACATGCGAAGGAATAAGGGGGGGTCATGGTTGAGATGGGATGCGATTGCGATTGCTACCGCCCACCACCAGTGATTGTTTCGGCCAGGACGGGACGCGGGTCTAGGCGGTGGTGCTGGGGAGATGTCATTGCTGGAAAGCCGATGTTACTGGTACTCTTCCTGGTACTGCTACCGCTACCGCGGTTGCGATGCTCTCGTTGATCTTCTTCTCAATGAGGCCCGACTTCTACCAAGCTTCTGAGAAGCTTCTACCTAGCTTCATTAATCTTCTTCTCGATGAGACCCAACATCTACCTAGCTTCTACCTAGCTTCTACCCAGGTCCAATGCTCACCAGGGACGCGGACTCGAGCTGCGTGGCCATCTCTGCCTGCTTGGCGGCAGCAGCCTTGGACGCAGCCTGCGCGTGTGTGTGTGTGTGTGTGTGTGTGCATGTGTGTGTGTGTGTGTCCCAGCTGCGTCTGCTTGGCGGCAGCAGTCTTGGACGCAGCCTGCGTGCGTGTGTGCGTGTGCGTGTGTTAGCTGCGCCTGCGCTGGCGTCAGCAGCCTATGTGTGTGTGTGTGTGTGTGTGCGTGTGTTTGTGTGCCAGCTGCGCCTGCTTGGCGGCAGCAGCCTTGAACGCAGCCTGCGTGTGTGAGTCTGTGTGTGTGTGCGTGTGTATGTGTGTGTGTGAGAGTTTGTGCGCCAGCTGCGCCTGCTTGGTGGCAGCAGCCTGTATGTGTGTGTGTGCGTGTGTGTGTGTGTTCCAGCTGCGCTTGCTTGGTGGCAGCAGCCTTGGACGCAGCCTTGGACGCAGCCTGTGTGTGTGTGTGTGTGTGTGTGTGTGTTGTTTGCGCGTCGCTAGCCTTGTTAGGCAGCTCCCTCAATCCCACGCCCCGAAGGTGCGTACTGTAGACTTTAAACTTTAAACTTTAAACTTTAAACTGTAAACTGTGGCGTGTGTGTGTGTGTGTGTGTGCACGTCCCTGAACCCCAACTTTGCCCCCAATGCGCCCCACCTGCGTGGCGGCCTCCGCATCAGCCGCCTTCTTCTCTGCCGCGGCCGTTGCTGCTGTGGCTGCCTCCAGCTTGGCGTGCGCTGCCTCGAGCTTGAAGCTGGCAGTCTGTGCGTGTGTGTGTGTGTGTGCGTGTGTGTGTGTGTGTGTGCATGGGAGGGCATGGTGGTGAGTAACAATGATGTGGCTGCCTCCAGCTTGGCGTGCGCTGCCTTGAGCTTGAAGCTGGCAGTCTGTGTGTGTGTGTGTGTGTGCGTGTGTGCGAGTCTCTATACTATGAGGGCAGGGCGGCCAGGACGGGGGGGTGAAGGGCAGGAGGGGGGTCGCAGACGTACAGTCGGTGGCCGTGACACACATGTTATGCACGCCCCCCTTTCCCCACCACTGCTTCCATGTGAGCGGCACTGACGTGGGCGCCCCCCCCCCTCTCCGACCCACACCTCCACACATTTAGCCTCCGTGCGCTTGTCAGCCGCCCATTCACACCCCCACACCTTCACACCCTCACACCTCCATACCCAACGTTTCCACACCTTGAGCTCAGCTTCAAGCAAAGCCGTGTGCTCGTCAGCTGCCGCATTCACACCTCCACAACTCCACACCCTCACACATCCACACCCAACATTTCCACACCTTCAGCTCAGCCTCAAACAAAGCCGTGCGCTCGTCAGCTGCTGCATTCACACACCCGCACCTCCACACCTCCACACCCTCACACCTCCACACATTTCCACACCTTGAGCTCAGCCCCCATCACAGCCGTGCGCTCATCAGCGGCCGCCTTCGCAGCACCCGCACCCTGAAGCTGAGCGGACAGCTCATCGGCGCGCGCCGTCGCTGCCTGCGTGTGTGTGTGTGTGTGTGTGTGTGTGTGCAGCACCCGCACCCTGAAGCTGAGCCGCGAGCTCCTCGGCGCGCGTCGTAGCTGCCTGCGCGTGTGTGTGGCTCATGCTCGTGTGAGGCAGCACAGCGCAGCGCAGCACAGCATAAGCACGCACACCCCACACACACTCGCACCGCGATCTCGCGCTCGAGAGATGTCGCCTTGCTGCGCGCGACCCCAATCTCGGTGCGCGCCTTCATTCCCCACCCCACACACACACTCTCTCTTTCACTAACACACAATACTCTCTCCCTCTCTCCCACTCTCTCCATCCCTCCCTCTCTCTCTCTCTCCCTCTCTGTCTCTCTCTCTCTCTCAAACACATAAGCAAACTCCCACACACAGACTGTCTTTCTCTCTCAAACACATAAATACACGCACACAGACAGCCCCACACACACACCGCGAGCTCGCGCTCGAGCGACGTCGCCTTGCTGCGCGCCGCCCCGATCTCGGTGCGCGCCTTGATCGCGCCCTTCTCGGCGGCGTCCGCCGCCTTGATGGCCTCAGCAGCAGACGCGCGCTCCTTGGCCATCTGTGTGTGGGGTGTGTGGTGGGGTGAGCAGTGCGCTATAGTCAGGATTGCTGAGCTGTAGTACACAGCCTTATCGTGCACTCATTGATGCACCATTGAGCAGAACACACATTGAATAGAACACAGACGAACAGAGCACACAGTTGACACTTTTCCCAGACTTGCAACAACTGTCCTATGCCTGTCCTTTTTCCTTCGTTGGAGATCATACTATTTCCGTCAGTGTGGGGCCTAAAAGAGCCCCTCCCCTGACCCACAGCCACTCTCAGACGCTGTCTCTGTCAGTCCTGACTCCAGACCACTGCTCTGCTTGTCTGTCTGGTCAGTCCCTTATCCCTCAGCAAGGACACGGGCACAAAGTGGAATAAATGGTGAAGGCAAGATTGGGACGCGATTCGGCAGCGCCTGCCGCCTTGCTGGCCTCGGCCGCGGAGCCGCGCTCCTTGGCCATCTGTGTGGGGTTTTATGAGACACAATGAGGGCGTGATAAAGACATGATAAGGACATGATAAGGACATGGTTGTGACATGATAACAGGACGTGGTTGTGACACGATGGTGAAGATTGGGAAGCGATTTGAGCGCGCGCCAACTTGCTGGCCTCGGTCGCTGAGGAACCCATCATCCCAACCGCCAGTGGCCACCTGTGCGTTGAGCAGCTTAACGAGGGCTATCCGTAGGAATGCTTGGATGCAGCATGGGGTGGAGGGAAGAGGGTGGCGGGCCAGTGTGGGTGTGTGGAACTGCAACAAAAAACGTTTCCCCTTGGCACGCAGGCGCGGGTGGGTGTGGGGAGATGGATAGGAAGCGTGCTTGCAGCCGACTTGGCAAACAAACACAAGCTACACATACCTTGAACCGCATCCTCGCCTCGTTGTCGATGTTGTGCTCGGTCTGGCAGTGGTCTTGGTCGTCGCTAATAGATTCTAGATAAGTAGGTAGCGGGCTTGCAGCTGTGACTAGGTCACAGCAAACAAACACAAGCTACACTTCCTCAGTGACGAACCAACAGGATGGGTTACTGAGGACGGGAGCCAGGTTATACCTGGCCCCTCGGTTCCACCTCGGTGTGAACTGAACTACAAGCAGATACCGTCCATATTGTTTGCCTTCGCGGGGGGGGGGTCGAAATTGCAGTTGTTTAATGCGATTGCGGGGGTCATTTGTCGTCGTTTGTAGTCGTTTTGACGCCTCAAATCGCGATCTTCGACGATCTATGTCAGTTTTTTGCTGGGGGGGGGGGGGGGGGCAAAACCCGATAATTATATGCAAAGGCTAACCGCCCGGACGGTACTCTAGTTTCCTGCTCATCTGCGATCTACAGATCTACGACTTAACAGGAAACTGCACATTCCCCGAGGGCGCAGCGTGCTGGCGGCTGCCCCCAACACTGGTGGCTCCCAGCCTGGAGTGTTGCTTTACTACTGGGTCCCTCCCCGGTCTGGGGTCGAGGGGTACCCTCCCCCCCCCCCCCCCCCCCCGTGGCCCCCAACAGCCCCTGCCATCACTCCTCTTGGGTGGCGCCCCTCAACCCCTGTGTCTAAGGTGATGATGATGGATCTTACAGTCTGTGTGACACCAGTAATGATGTATAAGACCGGTGTCGGCGCTAGCGCCCGACACCTTAAACTCAGTTTCAGTGGGAAACTGGCTGGCTACCTGGTAGGGGTGAGGGTAAACCCCCACACGCGCGCACGCACTGGACCTAGACAGGACACTGGGCCCCCAGATCCACCCTATACCACCCAGGTAGTGACAGCAACGCATTGTTGGTGTGCGCCTGTGTTCTACTACTAGTCCCGCCGCCGCCATTGGCTCCAGCAATCTCCTCCATGCCCGCCAGCAATCTCCTCCACGCCCGCCAGCAATCTCCTGTATGCCCGCCAGCAATCTCCTCCATGCCCGCCAGCAATCTCCTGTATGCCCGCCAGCAATCTCGTCCATGCATGGGCGCCGCCATGCGATCTCCATGCGCCGCGCCGCGCTCCATGCGCGCCAGCACCCGTACCACCCGCCTCATTCCCGTTCTTTAGCCATTCCCCGTGACACCTATGGCTGATCCTTGTTCCGCCGTCCCCTTTGGCATCTGTAACCCGTATCCTCTCCCTGTAGCCTCATTCCCCGTTCTTAACCGCCATCTCCATTATGGTGCCCGCCCGCTGGTGGGGCCTCGCCTCGCCCCATGCCGCACGGCTAGTGTATTGATTGCTGCGCCATCTATAATCTGCGCCTTGGGGCAGGGAACCCCTGCGCCACAACCTCCTCACAAAGCCTAGCCGCATGTGCCTCGCTTCCCATGTTTCTCAATTTCTCGCCATCCGCTTCCATGCTGCCGCCTGCAATCTCCTCCACGCCCGCGAGCAATCTCCTCCATGCCCGCCAGCAATCTCCTCCATGCATGCACGCGCAGAGCGCCGCCATGCAACCCCCATGCGCCGCGCGCGCCATGCGCGCGCCGCGCCCGCCAGCTCCCGTAGCCTCATTCCCCGTTCTTTACCCATGCGCCGTGACGCATTAGCCTTGTCCGCCGTCCCCTGGCATGCATAACCCGTAGCCTCATCCCCGGTAGCCGCATTCCCCGTTCTTAGCCGCCATCTCCATTATGGTGCCCGCCCTCTGGTGGGGCCTCGCCTCGCCCCATGCCGCACGGCTGGTGCATCGATCGCGTCGCCATCTAATAATCTGCGCCTTGGGGCAGGGAACCCCTGCGCCGCAACCTCCTCACAAAGCCTAGCCGCATGTGCCTCGCTTCCCATGTTTCTCAATTTCTCGCCATCCGTCTCTCTCTTCCATCCAGGCACAGTAAACCATTAGGAGCCGCAATCTGCTTGAGTTCCGATCGTTGTGAGAGGGGGTGCATGCTCGCCGCAATTCTCGCCATCGTGCATCGTGCTCTCCATCGTACCGCTGCCCCATCTGCCACATAGCCTCGCCCCATCAGGACCAGTTCATCAGTAGCGCTGTGCGTCACAGCCGCTCAGGGTAAATTTCCAGATTTTCAGCCGCCCAGTACCAAGCGCAGTTGTCCCGGTTGTCCGCCATCGAGCGGCGCCAGGGCGGGAGCCCCTGGCGAAGAGCTTATGAACTTAACATGACGTTATACGGTGGGCATGAGATGTCTGCTTTTTTGCTGTTCCTTGCCGGCCCCTCCACCTCGGCGGTCGAGTGGATTGGCAAGCGCCACCTGAACCCCCCCATCCCCTGGAAGCAACTAGGACCTATTTTGGAGGCGTCGCATAATAATAGCTCTTTTTTTTGCCCTGGGGCTAAACTTGGCAGGCAGCCGGCTGGTGGCTGCCGCCCCTCGCAAGGGGCCATAACTGGACGTGGGTCTAGGCGTTGGTACTCGGACTACAAGGAAGTCTTTGCTGGAAAGCCGATGTAACGGCAACTGTCCTTGCCCCAAATGAGCGTGTCCCCAAAGCAGCGTGTCACGGTGTCACCGCCAAGGCGTACATGCAGTGATTTTCCCCCCAGTTTTTCGTTTTTTTCTTCTGAGAGCCGGCGCGCGGACCAACGTTGACCGCCTGGACCGCTGCCTTCGCGTTGACCGTTGACCATCAAACACAGGTGATTTTCAAGCTCTTGACGAGGTCGATCTGATGGGATCGTCGGACTATCAAGCAACTTGGTTGGTTGAGCTCCATCTGATGGGATCGCCAGTGGCCAAATGGCTTGCAATGGCTCCCAGGAGCCCAAAACAAAACGACTGCGCACCTGTGCGTCGGCCTTGGCCTTGGATGCTCCCGCAAGCGCGCCGCGCATCTTGACCACTCTAAACCAGAGCCACAGCATCGAGCGAGCGAGCAGCATATGAGCCCGAGCGTCCTTAGCAGGGTCGAGAGGTTTGCCCAGGGGAACATATCGATCGACGAGCACAAGTGGTTTCGCTAAGAATGTGAGGGAATCTGACGGCTCAGACCGCAGCGCCGGCCCCCAAACGGCCAATCTCAACCCTGAAACCACCTTTTTCGGGTTACGGGTTGCTAACGGGGTTGCTAACGGGGTTGGTAACGGGGTTGGTAACGGGGTTGGTAACGGGGCTGCTAACGGGGTTGCTAACGGGGTTGCTAACGGGGTTGCTAATGGGGTTGGCAACGGGGTTGCTAACGGGGTTGCTAACGGGGTTGTCAACGGAAACAATGATCCCCATGAGTGCCCACCTGTGCGTCGAACTCGGCCTTGGCCTTAGATGCTCCCGCAAGCGCGTTGCGCATCTTGGCCGCCTCGGCCGTGACGGCGGACAGCTGCGGTGCGGTGCGTGCGTGTGTGTGTGTGCGTGCGTGTGTGTGCGTGTGTGTGCGTGTGTGTGTGTGTGTGTGTGTGCGTGTGTGTAACGGCGGACAGTTGCGGTGTGTGAGCGTGTGTGTGTCTCTCTTTCCCTGAATTATCGCTTTCTCTCCCTCTTTCTCTCTAGCCCCCACTCCCTCTTCCCCGAAGCTCTCTCTCTCTCTCTTTCTCTCTCGTTCTGACCCCCCCTCTTCCGCACAGCTGTCTACCACACACACACACACACACACCACACACAGACACACACACACACACACACGCACACACACACCTGCTGGGGCAGGCTCTGCAGCTGGCGCTTCAGGTCTGCGGACGCCGCCTCAGCCTGCTGCGCCTTGGTGGTCGCGGCCGACGCCTCTGCCTCCTTGGCCTGTTGTGATGGAGAGTAGAGGCAATGAGCGATGACGTGTGGGGTGATGCGTGATATGGGTGATGCGTGGCGAGTCATGCATGGCGAGGAGTGAGGAGTGCGCGGCACGTGTGTGTGCGTGCGTGTGTGTGTGCGTGTGTGTGTGTGTGTGTGTGTGTGTGTGCGTGTGTGCACGTGTGTGCGTGCTGCGTGCAACGGGGTGCAGTCAAGGCCTCCGACTCCTTGGCCTGTTTTGGAAAGATGGGCGATGGTGAGTGATGTGAGGAGTGATGTTGAGTGATGATGCGTGATGCCGCATGCCGGCGGTGAGTGTGGAGTGAGTATACCGTACGGGGCCTGTGCCTTCGCATGTAAGAATTGTTTTGGACGCCCCCGCGAAGCTGAAAACGATGAAAATCTCGCAAAAATCGCGATTTGGGGCGTCAAATCGACCGCAATCGTCAAAAATGACCCCCACGGAGCGATTAAACAATCATTTTTTTTACCCCTCCGCGAAGGCTCAGGCCCTGTACGGCATATATATATATATATATATGGCCACCCCCACCCGGGGCTCGATTACCGGAGTCGCGTTCTCGTCGCCGAGCCCTGGACCCAGCAATGCGGCGCTGCTGGTGACGAGGATCTCCGTGCCGCTGACGAGCGGGGTAAAATACGACTGGCCCGGCTCCTGCTTGACTGCCCCTCGGTGGAACACTTCAGGAGCGGCTTGCCCGGCGCTGCCATGGCTTGGCGAGTAGCCGCGGCGCTGCCGCGGCCCGTGCTGGGAGACGGCCCTTATCCTCCCCCCATGCAGGACGCCATGCGGCCCCGATCTCGACGAGTTGATCGACGAGCTGAGGAGCTGGCGCCCGTCAATGCATGCTGGACATTGGTCAAGATGGCTGCCCGTGGAGGCGGGCTACCATCACGGCTTCAGCGGTGGCGACCGCCGAGGCAACACAGAGTAAATCCGCTTCACCAATCGCAGCGTTCGTCACCGCGCTCATCCTCGGGATCGCTCGTCTGCCGGTGACTGGCGTTGGAAGGTCTTCAGGCAGCCTCCATGACAACTCTGTCGTCCATGCACCCCTGGAGGGTGGGACCTGGCCATGCATGAGGCATGGGGCGCCGGCTGAGCCCCATGCAAACGAGAGCTGGACAGCCATGCACTGCCAGGCGGGGACCGTTCCAGTCAGCGCCAGTCGGCTCTGCCGGCTTGACTGGCCACAAGGCCACTACTGTGACCCTGAGGAAGGTCCTCTCCTATATGCTCCTTGCCAGACATGTCTCTCAGAGACCGCTGTTTGGGGTAGTCTAGCCGGCGGGAGCGGTAGTCTATCGGCCGGGAGCCGGCGGTACTCTAGTACTTAAGTGTGCAGGAGTATCGGCGGGTGTCTCTAGTAGAAGAGTAGCCTGCTTAGCTGGAAACCCCGTGTTACTGTTACTGTTACTGTTACCCCCACCCAAGTCGGTCACACAATCCTGACACTGTCGAAAACTGGAAAACGCCTCAAACGCCCCTCCCACGCCGCCCCGCCGCCACCCGCGGCACCCAAGATGTGTGCTAGGATGATCGAAGGCTTGTGGGGCCGTCGCAGGGCCTGGGGAGCGGCGGGGGTGGGTGCGCCTGGGGAGGGGCGCCCTCACTGCATGCGCGAGCCTAATTCCAGCGCCGCAAGCCTCCGGCCATTCCCACCCAACCTATGGCCAAAAGTGGCCAAAAAGTGCCCCAAAAGGGCCACACCAAACTTTGGGAATTTCTTGTGGCGTCCCTGCTTGACCAAATCCACTTTTGACGGGTGCTTTTTAGTTGCCGAATTGCTCATTTAGACGCATACTTCGTGGGCGACCGTGGCTTGGAGAGACGGCGAAATGCGGGACGAAACCGATCGGCTTAAAAATTTACCATGACAGGCACATTTTGAAGCCGAACGGTTTCGTCCCGCATTTCGCTGTCTCTGCAAGCCACGGTCACCCACGAAGCATGCATCTAAATGAGCATTTCGGCAACTGAAAAGCACCCGTCAAAAGTGGATTTGGTCCAGAGACGACACCGCAAAACATGCTGAAAGTTTGGTGTCGCCAGGTTTGGCCACACGGCCTCGCCCCCCACAACGCGGCGCGGTACGGGGCCAAGCTCCCCGTCAAGTTCATGCAATGGGTGGTACTGATCGGTAGGAGGCGTCGCGGGGGGCTGGCTCCCCGCAGCGGCGCGGCACAGGGTTGGGTGCCACTGTTGCATGGCGTTCCGCGAGGCCCGTGACAGCCCCACGACGCATCCCAGCACACGCTATCGACACGCTTGTCTGTATTACGTGTCGAGAAAGCATTATGCACGCGATGGGTTCGTTTTTTCGACTCTAAAATTTTGGGTGTGGCCACATTTTGGTCACAGGTTGGGTGGGGGGATGGCCTTCCTACGTATACCATTAAGGTTGACTTCGACTGGTGCAGCGCGCACTCGCATCCGCGTGACGCCCATGGTGTGTGAACATTCCGAATTTTGGATCCGGAGATCACCACCGAGAGCCCTCCTCTGGACAAGTGACCGCCGCCAAAAGTTTGCGATTTTGCCCATTAAGTTCGTGTTCGAAAGTCTTCGCGTGGCGTTGCGCGTACGCGCGACACGACGTCGAAATGTACCGAACCAACGCCATGCACCAGTTTGGGTTCGGTACATTTCGGCGTCGTGTAGCGCGAAAACGCAACCACACGCAATGCCCTTCGAACACGAGCTAAATGGTCCAAATCGCAAACTTTTGACTGTAGAAAGAGGTCCGGGCATGCCCCCTCTGGGGAGAACGACGTCTTCAAACTTTTGATTTTTCAAACGATGTCAGGTTCGTGGGGGCAGGTGTGCCCGACTTGGGTGGGGGTGGCCATATATATAGAAGTGCCACAAAGTCGGACATTGCATGGAAACACAAAGTTTGGGGGCATCGTTCTCGCTGCAGGAGGCACCCCTGGACCTCATTCCACAGCCAAAAGTTTGCGATTTGGCCCATTTGGTTCGCGTTCTAAGGGCGTCGCTTTGTGTTGCGTATGCGCGCGACACGACGTCGAAAGGTGCTGCCTCACTTGGTGTGCTTTTGAGCGAGGCAGCACTTTCGGCGTCGTGCTATCGGTGGTGATCTTCCGATCCGAAGTTCGGAATGTTCACACACCATGGGCGTCACGCAGACAAGACCGCGCGCGTCGCCACTTGAAGGCAAACTTAATGGGATACGTAGAAAGCCCGCGGCGCTGGAATTAGGCCCGCGCATGCAGTTTTGGCCGTGCATGGCGGCTGGAAAGTTCCATGCGCCCATGCAGTGGGGGTGCCCCTCCCCCAGCGCACACGCCCACGCCTCTCCCCAGGACCAGCGACAGTCCTACAAGCCTACTATCATCCTAACACACATCTTGGGTGCCGCGGGTGGCGGCGGGGCGGGGCGGGAGGGGCGTTCGGGCGTTTTCGGAAATGACTTATTAGGCGACCTTGGGTGGGGGTGGCCATATATATATAATGAGTATGGAGTGGCAACGTAATGAGTGGTGAGGAGCGCGGAGGGCGCGTCAAGCGCGTGTGTGCGCGCGTCAAGTCGTGCCATCACGCGCGGAGCTCGCGCAGGCAGGCGTGCAGGCACCATGCACACACTGCACGCTCTCGGGTGTTCCAAGCCACACGAGAAAGCTTCCATCGTATCCACGCATATCGCGTGCACCCTAATTCACCCAAGACTTGAGACCCGGGGCACCCCATATGTACCACGGATGTGTGCCACGGATATGTACCACGGATGTGTACCACGGATATGTATCACGGATATGTACCACGGATATGTACCGCGGATGTGTACCGCGGATATGTTAAGATGAGGCTGATACAGCAGCAGTGAGGCCGTGCGGCATCCTAGTGCTAGGACGCCTCACAGGCCTCACTGCTGCTGTATCAGCCTCACCTCAACAGGATCTGGTACATTACCGCAGTACCGCTCTGCCTTGCCGCAACTTTTGTAAAAAGGAGAATTGTTTAGAATTTGGGTGCCTTGCCGCGGGATTTATTTTTTATTTTCCCGTTTTCTCGCCACTTTTTTCTTTTTTTCTTTTTCGGCAATATAAATATAACAAATTTGTTAAAAATCGACCTTGCCGGCACGGAAATAATTAATCGGCAAGGCAAAGCGGTACTACGGTATGCGTGTGCCACTGACCTTGAGATCCGCCTGCAGCTTGGAGACCGACTGCTGCGCCTTAAGCAGCGCGCCCGCCTGCAAGGACAGGTATGGCACGAGGCGTGTTGTGTCCAGAGGGGGCGTGCGCGTTTCGTGCGCATTTTGTTGTGTGTCTGCAGGCTGTGTGCCAGTAGATTGGAGGGTGACTGCGGCGCCTTGAGCAGCGCGCCCGCCTGTCAGGATAGGTATGGCACGAGACGTGTTGTGTTCATCGGGGGGGGGGGGGGGGTGCGCATTTTGTTGTGTGCCTGCAGCTTGTGTGCCTGCAGCCTGGACACCGACTGCTGTGCCTTGAGCAGCGCGTCCGCCTGCCAAGATAGGTAAGGGTACAAAAGACGTGTTGTGTTCAAAGGGGGCGCACGCGCGTGAGTTCCATTTGTTGGTCCCTGGTCTGGCGCGTGTTGCGTCTCAAGACAGAGAGAGAGGGAGGGAGAGATAGAGGGAGCGGGAGATAGAGAGGGAGGGAGAGAGGGGAGAGAGTGAAGGAGAGAGAGAGAGAGAAAGAGAGAGCTGTGCGGTGCGGTGTTGATAGGCGCTGCTGGCAGGCTTATGGTTCCATTCACATGAAAGGCGCCCAGGGGATCGGGGATGGGAGGCAGTTGGGAGGAGGGGCCCGAGTGTGATTATCTGCCCACTGTGTCGCCCGACTCGGCCTCCCCTCTTGGCCGCCTCTGCAGTGATTCCCCTGCGAGCCGTGTACCGCTCCGGGCCGGATTTTCCATTTCTCAGAAAATCACACCACACTTCGTGGGAGAGGGCGTTGAAAAGGTATCGCCAAGAGCAGCACAACGGCATGCGTTGCGTGAACACCCCCTATGGTTTGCGCCTGGTATGAGCGGTCAAAGTTGCTGGAGCCGGGAAATAAATAACTACTTAACTCCTTCCCAGGGGACACTGCGCCTCTGCCTTGGCCACAGGCGCACATCACGCGCACATGCAGCATACATGCAGCCCAAGCACACGTGCAGCCCAAGCACAAAGCACACATGCAGCACACATGCAGCACAGCACACGGCACACATGCAGCACAAGCACACATGCAGCACATACAGCACACATGCAGCATATGCACACACATGCAGCACACATGCAGCACATGCAGCACAAACACGCATACAGCACACAGCACACATGCATCACAAGCACACACGAGAACACTGCACAGCCCAGGCACGCCGCACGCGCGCGCACGCACCTTGTCGCCCGCCTCGGCCTCCTTCTTGGCCGCCTCTGCCTTGGCTTTGGCCACGGCAGCCGTCAGCTCAGCGACCGCCTTTGAGAGGGCGGCAGAGCTGGGCGACGAAGCGTCGTCGCTGGGGGCAGCAGCGACGGCAGCGGCGGCTGGCGCGGGCGCAGTCGGGGCAGCAGCGCGCGCTGCCTCGCCGCCCTGCGGTTGCGGTGTGTTTCCGATCGTTGCCAGGTGTGTGGCGCACATGGGGTGGGTTTGTTGGTGGGGCAAGGGGGGCGGGGAGTGGGCCACGCAGCCCCTGACGCAGGCGCATGGTCGCGCATGGCGCTCATGCACTGCACTCCCCACCTGTGCCCTGCCAATCAGGAAGGCGGCACCGGCTGCGGCGGCTGCGAGGCCACCGTAGACAGCGCCCTGAGGCACGCCGTCAACGACAGCGGCCTGCGTGGGGGTGTGTTTGTGGGTGTGCGTGTGGCTGGAGATAGGCCTCGTGAGGCCACGCGCGCGCGCGCGCGCCCTACCCTATTGAACAGCACAATGCGTGCACACAATCGGGTAGATGGAGATTGCATTGCATGCGGATTGCGCATGCATGTGGGCACGCGATGTGCCCATGTGGCGCATCACAGCACACCAACCTGCACGTCCAGCTCGAGAAGCGGGAGGAGCTGGAGGGCGTCCATCAGGCCGGCGCGAGCCACCACAGAGGACGAGGCGCTGCTGCTGCGATGGGCGGGGCCGATGCGTGGCACCCGGGAAAGTGTCGGCATGCGTGCATGGGAAGAGGTGGCGTGCGCCGCACGAGTCCGGGCCAACATGGCTGAGGTATCTGGGGGAAGGGCTGCGTTCTGTTCCTCCCGAAGTAGAGCGATGCGCGAGGACTCGCTGAGCGGTGTGACTTGGTGTGGGGAGCAAAGTGATATTGTCCATCTGGTCAAAAACAACAGACGGCACAAAAACATCGGTTGCGATTCGCCGTGCTTGGCTCTCGCAGCATGGGCAATGCGGCGTCGTCTGCGGCCGACCGAGCGGTTGATGCGGCGAAGAGCAATAACCTCAAGGAGCTCAGAGTGGGGCCGCGTGCATGCATGCATGGTGCTTTTGTTGCTTGAGCAACAAGAGCATAAGAGCTGCGTGTGCGCTGCTGGGGTCAGCAAGTGAGGAGCAGTCAGCCTGTCGTCATGCGTGCATGGAGAGTCTCCGCAGCAACCTTTCATGCCTCACATCGCACCGCTTCTCCAATTGACCACCGCCGCGCACGCGCAGGAGATGATCACCTGCCTGAGCGAGCTGCCGGACGAGCGCCGCGAGGTCCTTTCCTCATGTGATGCGGTGAGCTCTACCCTCTCTTCTCATCTGAGATAAAACCGCCTGGTGCTGAACAGCACACGGGGCGGTAGCACGCCCCCCTTCCCCCCCCCCCTCCCAGCCCCCAAGGCACACACACATGCACACACACATGCACACGCACACACAAACACGCACACACGCCAAGGCCCACCCCGCTCCAGCGGCACCCCTTCCGACACCCACGCACCTCGCTGCGCCGTCCTGTGGTTTGCAGGAGGGGCGGAGCTGCCTCATCCTCGCGGCCATGCACGGCCACTACGCTGTCGCGCAGATGGTGAGCATACCCACACTCTCACAGACGTCGAGGCACGCGCGCATGATCAGCTTGCAGCGTGTAGCCCACCTGTCCACTGCCTGTCCACCTCCCCGCCTGCCTTTTTACTTTCGAGAGAGTAGCAAGTGGAGAGCAGTGTCACAAATCAACTGCCGGCGGTCACAATCAGTTCCAGCGGGGCGATCAGTCAGCAGGCACAAGGCCCACCAAAAGTTATAGCTACAAAAGTAGCCCACAGTAGCGCCACCCACACTAGGTGGTGGGCGCCAAGCAGCAGCCTGCCTGCCCGCCGCCCTCCGCCCACCCGCGCCCACCGCGCCCGCATAGCTTCTTCCCACCTGCGTGCCTACCTGCCTGTCCACCTGCCTGCCTGCCCACATGCCCGACTGCCTGCCTACCTGCCTGCCTGCCTGCCTGTCCACCTGCCTGCCTGCCTGTCCACTTGCCCGACTGCCGCCCTCCGCCCGCCCGCGCCCACTGCGCCCGCACAGCTTCTGCCTACCTGCCTGCCTGCCGACCTGCCCGACCGCCTGCCTATCTGCCTGCCTGCCTGCCTGCCCACCTGCCTGTCCACCTCCCACCTGCCCGACTGCCGCCCTCCGCCCACCCGCACCCACTGCGCCCGCACAGCTGCCGCCTTTGTGCCTGCCTGCCTGCCCACCTGCCCGACTGCCTGTCCACCTGCCCCACTGCCTGTCCACCTCCCCACCTGCCCGACTGCCGCCCTCCGCCCACCCGCGCCCACTGCGCCCGCACAGCTGCCGCCTTTCTGCCTTTCTGCCTGCCCACCTGCCCGACTGCCTGTCCACCTGCCCCACTGCCTGTCCACCTCCCAACCTGCCCGACTACCGCCCTGCGCCCACCCGCACCCACTGCGCCCGCACAGCTGCCGCCTTTCTGCCTGCCTGCCTGCCCACCTGCCCCACTGCCTGTCCACCTGCCCCACTGCCTGTCCACCTCCCCACCTGCCCGACTCCCGCCCTCCGCCCACCCGCGCCCACTGCGCCCTCACAGCTGCTGCAGTACGGCGCCGACGCAGCATACCTCAACAAGGCGTCCAAGTCGGCGGGCACCGCGCTGCACGAGGCCACCGCGCGTCGCAACGAGAAGATGGTCGAGCTGCTGCTGACATGTGAGTCTCACATTGGCACTGGCATTGGCATTGACATTGACATGTGAGCCTCACATTGGCATTGACATTGGCATTGGCATATGAGCCTCACATTGGCATTGACATTGACATATGAGCCTCACATTGGCATTGGCAATGGCATTGGCACTGCACTGACGGCAACACGTGCGTGTGCACACTGCTGCTGACATGTGAGGCGCGCGCCCGACGCTGCGAGCGCACACTCCATTATATTCACTCACGTTCAACGAACTCAGCCATGGTACTCGTTATAAAGTACTGGCACGCACACACACACACACACGCACACACACACACACGCACGCACACACACACACATACATACACAGCACACACCACGCCTTGAGCAATCACCCACACACGCATGCACGCACGCACACATGCACACACACACGCACCGCGCCTTGCAGGATGCGTCCAAGGCTGCTGCTGCCAAGCAGGCGGAACTGGCAAGCACACACACACATGCACGCACACACGCACACACACATACACACACACCGCACCTTGCAGAAGGCGCCAACCCCACATGCACACACACACGCAAAACACACGCACTCCCCCCCCCCCCCCCCCCCCCCCACACACACACACCGTGCCTTGCAGACGGCGCCAACCCCTTCCAGGCAAACTCGGAAGGTGTGACGCCGATTGAGACGGCCGTGATCGAGAATGCGCCCAAGGTAGGCCTGGCCTGGTAGTTGTCAGCTGCATGTAGCTTCTGCTTGCCTTTTTTGCTAGGGAGGTGGCCAGCCTGGATTCATTACATGCGGTATGCCCAAGACCCGAGGCTTGCCAGCTTGCTTTCATTACACAGGGAGCTGCACGCCCGAGACCTGAACCTTTCCAGCCTGGATTCATTACAGATTGTATGCCCGAGGCCCAAAGCGTGCCAGCTTGCTTTCATTACAGACTGTATGCCCGAGACCCGAGGCGCTGTTTCTACAGTTGCTGCCAGTGGTTGCCAACGTCCACTCCACGCTTCTGCACGCCTGCCCCTGCCCCCTCCGCTCCGCTGCTACGAGGCTGCGGGGTGTCACCTTTGTGTCGTGTGGTCTAGTGGCAGGCATACAGGAGATTGCTGACAGGCGTGGAGGAGATTGCCGGCGGGCATTGAGGAGCTTGCTGGAGCCAACGGCGACGGCAGGACTAGTAATAGAACACAAGCGCACACCTACCTCCCCGTGGGAATGCGTTGTTGTCACTGCCTGGGTGGTGTAGGGTGGATCTGGGGGCCTAGTGCCCTGTCTAGACCCAGTGCGTGCGCGCATGTGGGAGTTTACCCTGACCCCTACCCGGTAGCCAGCCAGTTTGAACCTGGAACTGAGTCAAGGTGTTGGGCGCTAGCGCCGACACAGGTCTCATACATCATTACTGGTGTCACACAGACTGTAATATCCATCGGTGGTCGAGGCTCTCTTGTGTTGTGCGCCATCATGGTGCGGTTTTGTTGACTCACCGCCCCTGTTCCCTGTTCCCATTTCCCCCGCAGGTCTTCAAGCGCTTTGAGCGGATGGCCCTGTTCTCGGGCGAGGTGCGTGTGCGGGCCATCTGTCGATGCATGCCTGTGTGCACGGGCGTCTGTAGTGCTTGCGTCTGTAGTGCGTATGCCTGACACGCGCCATCTATGTGTGTGTGTGTGTGTGCGTGCTGTTGTTGTTATTGAGCTGTTCTCGGGCGAGGTGCGTGTGCGGGCCTTCTGTCGAAGCATGCCTGCGAGACAGCATGGGCGGCTGCTGTGCGTGCGGCTGTGGTGCGTGTGCCTGACACGCGCCGTCTGTGTGTGCGTGTTGTTGTTGTTGTTGTTGTTGTTATTGGGTTGTTCGCCCTCGTGCTGGCGCATGGTTGGCTACCCGCCTTCAAATAGAATACCCTGAAATTGCCCTCAAATTGGTGACCAGAAACAACCTACCCAGGTCTCCTAGTGCGGTCTCTGCCGTCCAGAGTTCCACCTGCCAAGATCTCTCTCTTCCTATCTCTCTTCCTCCCTCCCTCCCCCCCTCCCTCCCTCCTTCCCTCTCTCTCTCCCTCCTTCCCTCCCGCCCTCCGCCCCTCCTCCCTCCTCTCACCCCCTCTCTCCTCCTCTCCCCCCTCTCCCCCCTCTCTTCCTCTCCCCCCCTCTCTCCCTCTCCCTCTCCCCCTCCCTCCCTCTCCACACCAAGATACTCACACCTCTACTACAACCAAGACACTTGAAACACCCGGCAGGTTCGCATGATGTGGACCAAGATGGCCGGCTACTCGCACCTCTACAAGCCGCGCCACGTGATCGTGATGGACCACTTTGGGCCGCCGGGGCCGGACGGTCGGCCGAGCCCGCCGCGCCGGCAGGTGTGTGCGTGCACACACGCACACACTTAGTCGGGGCTCACATGCGCACCGTGTGGGACAAGTGCCATGGTGCGGTGTGCGCACCCACACGCTCACACACACACAGACACAGACACACAGACAGGGACACACGCACACACACACACACACAAACAAAATACACACATGCACAGACACAAACAAACAATCGCACACACACACACACACACACACAGACATGCACACACACACGCACATGTGTGCGTTCGTGCATGATGCACCCGGGGCTGGGGGGTGCTTGGCATGTATCACTTTGCGCCGCCGTGGCCGGACCGTCGGCCAAGCCCGCCGCGCTGGCAGGTGGGTGCGTGCACACACGCACACACAGACATGCACATGCAGGCACGCTCACACACACAGACAAGCACACACATAGGCACGCACACACACACACACAGGCAAGCACACACGCACACGCGCACACACAGACAAGCACACAGACACGCACACACACGCACACGCGTGCGGTCATGCGTGATGCACCCGGCAAGGGGGGGGTGCTTGGCATGGACCACTTTGTGCCCAGTGATCCCCCCGCCAGCGATAGACCTCTCGGGGCCGGATTTCCCATTTCTTAGAAAACCACCCCACACTTGGTGGGAGAGGGCTTGCAGGGGCGCGTTGGAAGGCTCTCACTGAGAGCAGCGCAATGTCGTGAACACCGGCTACGTATCGCACCTGGTATGAGTCGTCGAATTTGCTCGAGCCGGGGAAGCAATCACTGCAGAAATCCTTCCCAGGGGTCACTGTTTGTGCCATTGTCGGCAGGTGGGTGCGTGCATCACTCCAGCCATCATCAACCATCCATCATCCACCAAATCAATCCATCAAATCCAGCCATCCATCCATCAAATCAATCCATCCATCAAATCCATCAAATCACGCACACACAAACACCGCACTCACATACACACACACACACACACCTCCCCCCACTCCAGATGTGGGTGCACGCAGACAATGCGACGCTCATGCCGCGCTGCCGGCTGTGGCTCGACGGCGCCGTCGCGTACCGCGTGGGGCCCAATGCCAGCGAGGCTATCCTGGTGAGGCGCGTGCGCGGTTTTATGATGGTTTAGGGTTAAGGGTTTTCGGGTTTAGGGTTTCAGAGTTTGGGGTTTTAGGGTTGAGGTTTGGGGTAAACCCTGAACCCTAAACACTAGGGTTAAGGTTCGGGTTTAAGGGTTTTAGGTTTACCCTAAGCCCTAAACCCTAAACCCTGAACTATAAAAATGGCATGGTCGCGTACCGCGTGGGGCCCAACACCAGCGAGGCAATCCTGGTGAGGCATGTGTTGAGCTGTGGTGACAGCGTGCGGTCACACCTTGTACTGCCTGTTGCTACTAGCGCTATCCACGGCTATCCGAGTGCCCCACAGGCGCTAAGATGACTGAGGAAGCACGCTGCTGGTTAATCAACCTCATCACACTGTTATGACAACAGCGTGCACGTGTTTGACAGGCTTGCACGTGCGCTCTGAGTTCCCTGGGGAAGGCCCCAGGGCGTGCATGCGCGCAAAGCATGCGCGTGTGTGAAGCAGTGATCTCCTTTACATGAATTTAGATTGATTTTCTGGAGCCAGTCGACTGAAAATCCGGGCCCATGGCTCCCAAATCCAGCCCCCAAATCCAGCACCAAACGCCAGAAGGGAAACCAATAGTGTGGAACGTGCGCGTGCGTGTGGTGCGCCACGTTTGTGTTTTCTAGCGACCAGCGGTGGCTGGCTCGCATGAACCAGGCCGTGCGCGTTTCCTGCCTCTTCCTCTTCCGTCCCGTCTGTCCTTTCCGTTCCCTCCCTCCCGCCCGCCACCCGCCACCCCGTCCACCCCCACACCCCCCTCAAAAATTGCTGCGCGCAGCGCCTGCACCCAGAACAAGCGACCCCAAGCGGCTCTCTCTCCCTCCCTCGCTGATTATATCCCTCTCTCTCTGCCCCCCCCCCCACACACACATATATACACCTCCTCAACCCCTATAAAACTGCCCCGCGCAGCGCCTGCACCCAGAGCACGCGGTCTCATGCTTCTCTCTCTTCTTAGTACACATCTCTCTCCCCCCCTTCAATCCCTACAAACTGCCCCGCGCAGCGCCTTCACCCAGACAGAGAACGCGACCCCATGCGGCTCTCTCTCCCTCAACTCTTACAGACATCTCTCTCTGCCCCCCCCCCCCCCTCCCTCACCAACTCCTATAAAACCGCCCCGCGCAGCGCCTGCACCCGGAGCATGCGACCCCATGTGGGTCTCTCTCCCTCCCACGCTTATTATATCCCTCTCCCTTTCCCACCCCCCTCCCCCTCCCTCCTCAACCCCTATAAAACCGCCCCGCGCAGCGCCTGCACCCGGAGCATGCGACCCCATGTGGGTCTCTCTCCCTCCCACGCTTATTATATCCCTCTCCCTTTCCCACCCCCCTCCCCCTCCCTCCTCAACCCCTATAAAACCGCCCCGCGCAGCGCCTGCACCCGGAGCATGCGACCCCATGCGGGTGTCTCTCCCTCCCGCGCTTATTATATCCCTCTCCCTCTGCCCCCCCCCCCCCCCCCCTCCTCAACCCCTATAAAAACCGCCCTGCGCAGCGCCTGCACCCGGAGCATGCGACCCCATGCGGGTCTCTGTCCCTCCCGCGCTTATCATATCCCTCTCCCTCTGCCCCCCCCCCCCCTCCTCCCTCAACCCCTATAAAACCGCCCCGCGCAGCGCCTGCACCCAGAGCACGCGACCCCAACCGGCGTCTTCACGCGCTCCGTGGAAGGCGTGTGCATCGTCATGGCCAACCCAGTCGCGGCATCCGCGCGCTGGGCGCAGCTGCTCTCGCTCTGCAGGTGTGAAGTGTGGGGTGTGGGGGGCCTAGTTTGTACCCTAAACCCTGTAACCCTGTGCATCTTCTTAGCCAGTCCGGACGTGGCCTCCGCGCGCTGGGTGCAGGTGCTGTCTTGCTCTGCAGGTGTGAAGTGAGGGGTGTGGGGGCCTAGTTTGTGCCCTGACCCCTTAAACCGCTCTAAACTTACATCTCCTTAGCCAGAATGCGACGTCCGCGCTCCGGGCGCGGCTGCTCTCGCTCTGCAGGTGTGGGGTGTGGCGGCCTAGTTTGTACCCTGTACCCTTAAACCTACATCTTCTTAGCCAGCCAGGATGCAACGTCCGCGCGCTGGGCGCAGCTGCTCACACTGTGCAGGTGTAGGGTGTGGAGGCCTAGTTTTTACCCTGAACCCTTAACCCTGCATCTTCTTAGCCCGCCCGGACGCGGAGTCTGTGCTCCGGGCGCGGCTGCTCTCGCTCTGCAGGTGTGGGGTGTGGGGGCGCAGTTCGTACCCTGAATCCTTTAAAAGACTCTCCTCTTAGCCAGGATGCGGCGTCTGCGCGCTGGGCGCAGCTGCTGTCACAGTGCAGGTGTGGGGTGTGGAACCTAGTTTGTTTTGTACCCTGAACCCTATAACTCTGCATCTTCTTAGCCAGCCAGGATGCGGCGTCCGCGCGCTGGGCGCAGCTGCTGTTGCTGTGCAGGTGTGGGGTGTGGGGGGCCTAGTTTGTTTTGTACCCTGAACCTTCCAACCCTACATCTTCTTAGCCAGCCAGGAAGCGGCGTCCGCGCGCTGGGCGCAGCTACTCTCGCTCTGCAGGTGTGGGGTGTGGAGGTGCAGTTTGTACCCTGAATCCTTTAAAAGACTGTCTCTTCTTAGCCAGTCTGCGTGCTGGTCGCAGCTGCTGTTGCTGTCAGGTGTGGGGTGTGGGGGCCTAGTTTTAACCCTGGGCCCTTTAAACCTGGGTTCAAGGTTAAATCTGCTGAGGGATAAGGGACTGACCAGACAGACAAGGACTGACAGAGACAGCGACTGAGAGTTACAGGGTTCTCTGTAGAGAGAACAGGCTAGGCATGCATTCCTCCCAGGACATGCATGTTGTGGCAATAGATGGGCAAAGCACTAACCTGACCAGACAGACAAGCAGAGCAGTGGTCTGGAGTCAGGACTGACAGAGACAGCGTCTGAGAGTGGCTGTGGGTCAGGGGAGGGGCTCTTTTAGGCCCCACACTGAAGGAAATAGTAGGATCTCCAATGAAGGAAATAGGACAGGCACAGGACAGTTGTTGCAAGTCTGGGAAAATTATCAACTGTGTGCTCTGTTCATCTGTGTTCTATTCAATGTGTGTTCTGCTCAATGGTGCATCAATGAGTGCACGATAAGGCTGTGTACTACAGCTCAGCAAAATCACCCTGCATCTTCTTAGCCCGTCCGCGCGCTGGGCGCAGCTGCTCTCACTCTGCAGCTGCGCTTGTGCCCACACAGCAGCACAGTAGTAACATTTTGCCCCACCTGAAGTTAGGCCTTGCTGGGACTTTAGGAAGAGATTCCTTGATTGAGGCCCCGTTGGCGTGTGCATCATCATGGCAGCTCACACACATGCAGCGCGCGCACACACACGCAGCACGCAGCACGCACACACACACATAAGCACACACATCGCTGCGTGCAGCCTCGCAGATGGCGTGATGTGTGCCGAGCCTCGCACTATGCCCCCTGACCCCACCCAAGCCTCCGCATGCTCCCTCGAACACACACAAACACACACACACGCACACACACACACAGCCTCGTGGATGATGTGTGACCATGCCAAGTCTCGTACCACGCTCCCTCACGCCACCCAAGCCTCCGCATGCTCCCTCACACACACACGTACACACACACACACACACACAGCCTCGTGGATGATGTGTGACCATGCCAAGTCTCGTACCACGCTCCCTCACCCCGCCCAAGCCTCCGCAAGCCCTCACACACACACACACACACACACAGCCCCACGGGCGACGTGTGACATTTCCAAGCCTCGCACCACGCTCCCTCGCACACCCAAACCTCCACGTGCTCCCCCCCACACACACATTCCATTTCATACCATTGATTCCATAATGGCAGGGGGGGGGCCAGCCAACTCGATTTCAGACCCCATGCCCCAAAACTTCGAATTTTGACTCCGGACTGGCACCATGCCCTTCCTCTCCCTTAGTTACGTCCATATCCCCCCCAACAAAAACGGCCCGCGGGGGGGTCCCCGCAGGGTGCTTTTCTAAAAAAAATCTTATAACCTTTTATTCCGACCTCCGTTCGAAATGGGAGTGTGCGCGTTAGATTCCGTTTGTCACGCGGAGTCCAAATCCACCCTCAGGTCACTCACACACACAATGCATATTGCAGGGGTGTGGGGGTGAGAGGTGGGGCAGCTGGTGTGGACCACCGCTTCACACCCCCTGAGGGGAGGATGCTCTGCAAACCTCCGAGTGGGCTGGGAGTGAGTGCGTTGGATTCGTCTTATGGCACAAATGCCAAGTGCATGGTCATTTATGTGGTGCATTGGTTGGGAGGGTGTGGATGGGGCCTTGGTGTATGCTGCTGCACCGAGGCGCATGGCCGCCTTCTGAGTCAATTTTCAGTAGTAGGATTGAGTTGCACAGCCACCAAATGAAACCATAGATAGGGAATGATGTAACACAGCTGTCCCCCAAATTTCAGCTCCAACAGATCAGGCCTGGGTGTACCTGTTGGGGGTTCTCCTGGGGGACTTTTGAAAAAAGCAGGCATGGGGTCTGAAAAAAACTCGCCTGCCCCCCCCCCTGCATAATGGGAAACAACTGCACGTTAAACAACTGCTAGTTGACTGCTAGTTCAGCCACTGTAACAGCACCAACCGTACAAAGGTACACACACACGCACGCACGCGCACACACACATACACACACACACACACACACACATACACAGCCTCGCGGACAACGTGACCATGAGGAACCTCGCACCACGCTCCCTCACGCACCCAAGCCTCTGTGCGCTCCCTCACACACATTCCATTCCATAATGTTTATTATGGATATAGCTGCCTGTTTGACACCAGTAATGTTGAACAATTGTGACAGCACTACCCTGGCACTACCCGTACAGAAGTACACACACACACACACATACAAACACAGCCTCGCGGACGACGTGACCGTGAGGAACCTTGCACCACGCTCCCTCACACATCCAAGCCTCCGATTCCTCCCTCGCACACACATTCCATTCCATAATGTTGAACAATTGCGACAGCACTACCCGTACAAAGGTACACACACACACACACACACACACGCGCGCGCACACGCACACACACATACACACACAGCCTCGCGGACGACGTGACCGTGCCAAACCTCGCACCGTGGCTCATCAAGGGCTCGGCCGCAACGCCGATGCCAAGTGGCGCGCTGCCGCCGCGCCGCGGGTCGTCGTCGAGGTAAGCCGGACGGAGCGTGTCCCTCTGTCTTTGAGCGTGGGCGACACCCATGCATCGTGGGTGTGCGGCGTGAGTGGGGCGCGGCTGGAACGCCGGTGCGCAGCCTCGGGCGCTTTTGCTGTCGGTGTGTGGAGCCGACTTTGGGAGAGCTCTTAATCACAACTCTTGCCCACGGCTCTTGATCACAGCAATCGCAGGCTCAGTGCGAGCGGCTCTGCCATTTATCAGCGTGCTCTCTCTACCATGAATCAAATAATCACAACCAAACTGTTGCAATGAAATAATCACTGTCACACAATCGAAGTCAAATGACGACAATCAGATCATCACGGTCAAATAATCACAAGCAGATCATCTGCAGGTCATCAAAATCGAATCACCAAAATCAGATCATCACAATCAAATCATCACAATCAAACCATCACAACAATTTTGCAGGCTCAGTGCGATCGGCTCTACCATTGATCATCATGTTCTCTCTATATCAAATAACTATATCAAATAACCACAATCAGATCATCACACTCAAATAAAAAATTTAAAAAAAGTCGAATCATCTATTTATCAGAATCAAACAATCACGATCAAATACCGTCCATATCACTTGCCTTCGCGGGGGGGGGTCGAAATAATTGTTTAATCCAATTGCGGGCCTTAAATGAATTTTTTATTCAGCCGCGGGGCCTTTGAACATCTATTTCGCTGGACTGCGCATGGTCACATCACCCGTTCTGGTCCTTCTGTTGCTTGAACGCTCCTGAAAAAAATCCAGCGTGTTACAACAGCTCTAACAGCCCCAATGGCACCTCTCTAGGTCAACATTGTCAAAAGGCACAGGTGTGCACATGGGGGTGGAGGGCTGCACAAAACACGCGGCGCGCGCGCGCTGTGAGAAGTGGCAGTCAGCAAGCTACTCAGTGGCAGTGCCAGTGCTCCAGAGCACTACTCAGTGTCAGAGGCAGAGCTGTGTTTGGGAGTTTGGGCTCTCATATGTGTGTGTGGGGGGGGGAGATGTTGCAGATGTTGCATGGGCGCATGGCACATTCTGCATGGGCAGCGAGGGCATGCGTGCATGCCACAGGCTGCACTATTAGCAGGGCTCGTCATCGTGGCAACACCGACATCGTGGCTGGAATGGACGCTTTGCGTAGGTTTTGAAGCCGATCGGAACCGAGCCGATCGGCTTCAAACTGAGCTGAGCCGATCGGCTCCACTGCCGGATAATCGAACCTCCTACTGCGGGGGGGTCCGACGAATTATTTTCGGCTATTGCGCACATCTTTGCGGGGGGGGTCAAAACGATAGTTATACGCAAAGGCAAACCGCACGTACGGTAATCAAAATCAAACAATCGCAGGCTCAGTGCGGGCGGCTCTGCCACTTCTCAGCATGTCCTCTCTACCAGTCATCAAATAATCACACACACAAAATCACAATCAATTATCACAATCAATTTTTGATTCTTTAAATGTAATCACAATCAAATCATCACACGACAATCGCAGGCTGAGTGCGAGCGGCTCCGCCACGCCGCTCCCGCGCGGCCCGCCCTCCCACACGAGCAGCGCCAGCAGCGGGCCCGTCCGCCTACAAACCAGCCACAGCGTCGGCGCAGGTGCGTGTGTGTGTGTGTGTGTGCACCAGCAGGGGGGAAGGAGGGGGGCACCAGCAGCACCAGCAGCGCCAGCAGCGGGCCTGTCCGCCTTCATACCAGCCACAGCGTCGGCGTAGGTGTGTGTGTGTGTGTGTGTGTGTCTCACGCCCTGCTATATGTGTGCACCAGCAGGGGGGTAGGGGGGGGGAGCACCAGCAGCACCAGCGGCAGGGCCCTCCACTTGCAGACCAGCCGCAGCGTTGGCGCAGGTGTATGTGTGTGTGTGTGTGCGCGCGCACCAGCAGCACCAGCAGGGCGGAAGGGGGGGGGCACCAGCAGCACCAGCGGCAGGGCCGTCCGCTTGCAGACAAGCCGCAGCGTCGACGCAGGTGTGTGTGTGTGTGAGTGAGTGTGTGTGTGTGTGCACCAGCAGCACCAGCAGGGGGAAAAGGGGGGGAAGGGGGAAGCCACCAGCAGCAGCGGGCACGGACACCACCGCATGCAGACCAGCCACAGCGGCGGCGTTGGGTGTGTGTGTGTGAGGGGAGGGGGAAGGGGGGGAGGAGCAGGCTTGGACACATGCTCACACACACACGCATGCCCACGTTCTCACCCAACATGCACACACAACGGCCGCGCGCGCAGGCGCCGCGTCGCCAACGGCAGCCGCCGCCGCCATCGTGCGCGTCGGGAGCGCGCCCGTTGCACGCGCCGCCACCGCGCCCGGCGCGCGCGCCCCCGCTGCCTCCCCAGCCCAGGTGTGTGTGCGTGCGTGTGTATGCTGCAGCTTTGATGTTGAAGATCAGCATGCCAGGATGTGACACTGGTGCTTTCTCAAGCTCCTCGAGTGTGTGTTTTTGTGCGTGTATGTGTGTGTGTGTGTGTTCCTGCGGACCCTGGACCTTATTAGCAGCTGGAGCTGGGCTCAATTCCACAGTACTATGCCGCAGTCATGTGTCATATGCTGACCCCGTGCTGACCCCCTCCAGCTGCCACCACCCAACACACAGCTGGAGCTGGGCTCACACTGATGCCACTGTGAATGACAAAGGCATATGCTGACCCCATGCTGACCCCCTCCAACTGCCACCACCCAACACACAGGTCCCCCCAGGGACTGCGCGCGCCGCCTCCGCGTCCGGCGCCGCGGCCGCGCGCGCGGCAGTCCCCCCGCTTTCGCTCGCGACCTTAAGGACCAGCGCCGGACCCTACATTGAGTACCCCCACTCCCACGTCGCCGTCCCCGCACGACTACTCCCCGCCGGTGCGCGCGCCCCGCCCAGGGCGCCGCCGGCGCGCGCGCCGCCGCCGCCGCTGCCGCAGTCCCCAGCGCGCGGCCATGCGCCGTTGGCCGCCAGCACAGCAGCTGTCACCGCCGCGACCACTCCGCCGGCCCCGGGCTGGCCCGCCGGCGGGGACAGCCCCCCGGCCGGGCACTCGGGCGGCGATGCGCGCGTGGCAGGCTCGCCCGGTGCCCACTCCACCGGGCCGGCGGCACCAGGTGGGGGTGGTACCGTGACGATTGGCGATGAACCTGCCTCGTGTTTCCGCTTCACCACATGCGCTCACCTACTTCAACAAGCGCTTGCTGCCACTGCGGTAGGGGACCGGGGGGTGCGCCCACGCTCTTTACAGAGTTGGGGTTCCCTACCACCAACAGCCAGCCATATCAGTAAGATGCTCGGGCCATACGCGCCGAGCACGGTCTTATGTGCCTTTACAGGTGTCCCTGACTGTCACATCCATCATCATCACCGTGCCGCAGTGCCGCTTTGCTTTTCCCTAGGGGGCGTGGGGGTGGAATAGCCCGGGGGGGTAAAATTTCCCGTTGTCAGTTCCTCATGCCTAAGCGCTGTTAGGGGCTGTCCCCCTCCCCCCCCCCCCCGGCGGAGACATGGGTCATCCCTGGTGCTGCTTTGCCAACACACACACGCACACGCTGCTTGCAGGCCACTTACAGACCACTTTCACGACCACGACGAGGATTTGGCGGCGCCCGCCGCTCCCCCACCCAACGCACAAACACAGACGCGCATGCTACAGACACACACACACACGGCACGCTGCACACGCCGGCCACCTCCGCAATAACGGCGACGAGTCTGCGCCGCTTCCCGCTCCCCCCACCCAACGCACAAACACGCACAAGCACACACACACACACGCAGGCCACAACTACGACGACGACCTCGCGGCGCTCGCCGCGGCCACGGCGGTCAGCGGCAGCGACATCCTCGCCGGCTGCCTCGACACCCGATTCGGCGCTGCGGCGTCTCGCATCGCGAACGACGACGCGACGGGAGGAGCACGGGCTGCGCTTGCGCGTGCAGGGGCCCCCGCGGCAGGGGCGGCAGTGTGGCCCGCGCCTGGCGGGGGTGCCCACGGCGGCGGCGGCGGTGAGGCCGGGCCCACCACACCCGGTCGCCACGTGCACTCGCACGGCGGGGAGACGTCGATGTCGGCACAGGTGAGGCCGCACCCACCGTCACATACCCCGTCGCCCCGCTTGCCCTGTATGCCTGTGCCCCTCTGCCCGGCCCTCTACGCCCGGCCGCCATGTTCACTCGCACGGCGGGGAGATGTCGATGACAGCACTGGTGAGGCCGCACCCACGATCACATACCCTCCACACACACACCCCACCCCCCCGTTTGCCCTTGATGCCTGTGCCCCTCCTTGCGGCAGCCGGGCCATCTACGCCCGGTCGCTACACTCACTCGCACGGCGGGGAGACGTCCGTGTCGGCACTGGTGAGGCCTCTCCCACTGTCACATACCCCCCACCCACCCACCCCTCCCTCCCCACCGCTTGCGCTTGATGCCTGTGCCCCTCTGCCCGGCCCTCTACGCCCGGCCGCCATGTTCACTCGCACGGCGGGGAGACGTCGATGTCAGCACTGGTGAGGCCGCACCCACGATCACATACCCCCCCCCCCCCCCCCCCCCGTTTGCCCTTGATGCCTGTGCCCCCCCTCGCGGCAGCCGGGCCATCCACACCCGGTCGCCACACTCACTCGCACGGCGGGGAGACGTCCGTGTCGGCACTGGTGAGGCCTCTCCCACTGTCACATACACCCCACCCACCCACCCCCCGCTTGCCCTGGATGCCCGCGCCCCTCTGCCGGGCCAAAGCTCTGCATTGGGGGGTGGGGGGTGGGGGGCCCACTAGGGGGGCTCCCCCCTGGATACGACACCTCTCTACTAAACCTCTCCCTCTCCACCCCTCTCCGTCTCGAGGCGGCCCCCTCAATCCCACTCCCCAACGGAGCATACGCCAGGCCTGTAAACCCCCTTTCTCCCTCTCCCCCGCAGCCTGCTCACAATGCCAACACGACCGTCGGAGCCGGAAGGCGCGGCACGCGCGACATTGCGGCGATGCCCGGCGAGTCGGACGAGGCGTTTGCGGCGCGGCTCGCGACGCTCTCGCTCTCGGCGCTGTCAGCAGGGGGCGCGGAGCTGGGGGGCATGGTGCGTTTCACACACACACACGCACGCAAGCACACACTGCATTGAATTTGCACACAAGCACACAGATACACAAAAGCAAACACAAATGCGTGCATGCTCTCGCTCTCGGCGCTGTCAGCGGGGGGCGCGGAGCTGGGGGGCATGGTGGGTGTCAAACACACACACACTGCATTGTATTCGCACGCAAACACACCATGCCACATGCGCAGCCGACAGCGGGGCCATCAACCGCCGTTGCCGCGGCGTTTGATGCGGTGCCAGAGGCGTGCAAGCAGCCAAGCACACACACACACATCCCATGCCCCACGAGCAGGCGGCAGCTGGGCCGAGCGCGGCGTTTGGCGCGGTGCCAGAGGCGTGCAAGCAACCGAGCACACACACACACACGCACACACACACAGGCGACATCGGGGCCGTCGACCGCCGCTGCCGCGGCGTTTCGACGCGGTGCCAGAGGCGTGCAGGCAGCCAAGCACACATAAACACACGCACTCACACACATCCCATGCCCCACGAGCAGGCGGCAGCTGGGCCGAGCGCGGCGTTTGGCGCGGTGCCAGAGGCGTGCAAGCAACCGAGCACACACACACACACACACCATGCCCCACACACAGGCGACAGCGAGGCCGTCGACCGCCGCTGCCGCGGCGTACGACGCAGTGCCGGATGCGTGCAAGCAGCCGAGCGCTCCTCCCGCGTCGTCCGCCGATTTCAAGGCAGCGAGCGCTCCGCCGGTTGACGATGTGCAGTGTGTGATCTGCCTGTCCGCGCCGCGCGAGGTGTGTGGTCACATACACACACACACACACACCTGCCGGTTTGTGAGCCGGGTGGGGGTAGCACACACAATATGTGTGATTTGTTGGTGTGGCTGCGCGTGGCATGTGCGTGATCTGCCTGTCCGTGCCACGCGAGGTGTTTGTGGTCACACACACACACACACCTGTCGGTGTGTGAGGTGTGTGATTCCTGGACGAATCTGTTTGTGGTATGTGCGTGATTTTCCTGTGTGCAAAGTGTGTGATTTGTTGGCTTGACTGTGCGTGGCATGTGCGTGATCTGCCTCTGTGCGCGCCGCACGAGGTGGGTGGGGGACTTGACGTGGGACATGACGTGGGTGGGGGACTTGACGTGGGTGGCGTGAGTGTGCACCGCTGTGTGTGCCGCGCATGCTCGCACACACACAAACACAGTGACACACATCAACGTCCACACACACACACACACCCTCGCAGGCTGCTTCCTGCACGGCGCGGCGGTGCACCGCTGCGTGTGCCGCGCCAAACACACCAACATTTACACCAACACGCACGCACCAACACGCACGCAATCTCCCCCACGCCCCCTCGCAGGCTGGCTTCCTGCACGGCGCGACGGTGCACCGCTGCGTGTGACGCGCGTGCTCGCACGCACACACACAGTCACACACACATCAACGTCCACACCACCACCACCCCCTCGCAGACCGGTTTCCTGCACGGAGCGAATGTGCACCGCTGCGTGTGCCGCGTCAACGCACCAACATTCACAGCAACATGCACGCACCAACACGCACGCGACCCCCCCCCCCCCCCTTCACAGGCCAGCTTCCTGCATGGCGCGACGGTGCACCACTGCAAGTGACGTGCATGCTCGCACAAACACAAGCACACACACACACACACATCAACGTCCACACCAACCACCACCACCCTCTCGCAGGCCGGCTTCCTGCACGGCGCGACGGTGCACCGCTGCGTGTGCCGCGCGTGCTCGCAGCTCATCAGCGTCGGCCGGCCGTGCCCGCTGTGCAGGCAGCCCGTGGAGCGGGTGCTTGGCATCTTCTGAGGTCTATCTCCAGGCGATCTTGGATCTACAATCTCCTGATCTGGGGAGATCCTCCGAGATCGTCTCTGCTGCTGCTCGGCTGGCAGGCAGCCCGTGGGGCGGGTGCTTGGCATCTTCTGAGATCCATCTCCAGGCGATATTGGATCTCAGATCTCCTGAAGATCTCCTAATCTGGGGAGATCCTCCAAGATCGTCTCTGCGGTGTTTCTCAGCTGCAGGCAGCCCGCGTCCAGCGGGTGCTCGGCACCTTCTGGGGTCTCAAGGTGATCTCAGATCTCTTGGGAGAAGACATCCTGATCTTGGGAAATTCTCTAGTCGTCTCGGCGCTGATACTCAGCTGGCAGGCAGCCCGCGGGGTGGGTGCTCGGCATCTTCTGAGGTCTCCAGACGATCCCAGATCTCCTGGGAGAAGACCTCCTGATCTTGGGAACTTCTCTAGTCTGCTCAGCGCTGCAACTCAGCTGCAGGCAGCACGTGGGGTGGGTGCTCAGCATCTTCTCAGGTCTGCAGGCGACCTCAGACGGTCTCAGATTCACACGGGAGGAGATCATCTGAGGAGGAGATCCTCCAATCGATCCTGCAATCGATCCTCCAATCGACATAACTCAGCTGCAGCCCGTGAAGGGGGCGCATGGCATCTTGTGATGGCACTAGCTCGCACTCTACCACCACATGCCACCAGTGCCACCACCACCACCACCACCACATGCCACCAGCACAACCACAAGCACCGCCACATACCACCAGCACCAAAACGCCTTCCACGGGCATGTTCCCAGCCTCCTGAACTGCCGTGGTCATACACGGGTGGTCATGCACAGAACTCCCCAACTGCAGCCTCGTCGCGGCTGGGGGTCTTTCGACTAGATTGGTGGTGGGGCCCGGCTGCGAGCCACACATGTAGCATGGCGTGCTGCATCCCAGGGACGCTGCATCCCCTCGCACACACAAGCACATACACACACACCCTCACACATACGCGACAACACAGCGTGCTGCATCCCCTACACACACAAGCACGCACACGATGCTGTGGGCAGTGGGCGTCATCACGTGCCACCGGTTGAATGCATGCGCGACAAGAAACAGCGTCCGCAAGTACAGTAGAGGCGTGTAGGCCTCGTGTTAGGTTTGTAGTCTTGGCAGGTTTTACTCAAAGTGTGGTCCTCCTGAAGTCGAATATGCTGCCTGTTGCGTCACACGACTGTAACATCTATTGTCACTTTTGAGATCAGACAGCTTGACTCCGGTCCATGGGCGTGTTTGCTCCCCCCCCCCCTCCCCGTCTGTCCCCCTTCCCCTCCCCTTCATGGTGTGCAGAGGGGGTCACAGCACATGGTGGGTGAAAGGGAGTTAGGGAGCCACTGTGTTTGGTTTCTACACGAGTTTTGGACATCGCTTTCCGACGACAAGCACACATACACACACACACATAGTTGTGATGCAGATGCGAACATGCGGTAGCTCCGGCTGCGTGGGAGGCGCGCGTCGGCCTGCCTCACAGCAGCGATTGTGCACCACCAGCCTCACACCTCGCCGCCCCACCCAGGCACGCGGCCTGCTTGCGCCGCCACAGGCCTCCTCCTCCCGCATCTTCAAGACGGTGGGTACCTACATAGTGGCACTAGAGAGGCGGTTGCAGGGTCGGTCGCCATGCCATGCAGGAGCTCCATGCATAACCACACACGCATGCATGCCACACACCCAGGACCGTGGCTCCTGGGTGGTCGCCCCGTCCAAGAGCTCTGGCCCCGCACGCGGGGTGGTCCACTTCCTTGGGGGCGCGTTCGCGGGCGCAGCACCTCAGCTGCTGTATAGGCGAGTGGCGGCGCACCACGCACGCGCATCACTCAAGCGCACACACCCCAGCACACCCCCCACACCCGCCCACACATGCACACGCACGCACGCACACTTACAGTCGGAACCCACGCGCACACTCCCGCTTGCCGCCAGGAAGATCTGCTCACCACCCTCCCACCCACAGTACCCTCTTGCACAGCACACGCACACACACACACACACACACACACACACGTCTCCCAACCTCTCACAGCCTTCTGCTCGACATGCTCACGGACGCAGGCTGCGCGAGCGTGGCCGTGCACACACACACACACACACACACACACTACACGTCTCCTAACCGCTCCCTCTCCCGCTTGTCTCCCTCTCGCAGACTTCTGCTCGACATGCTCGCGGACGCTGGCTACACAAGCGTGGCCGCACACACACACACACACACACACATACACACACATGAACACACACATGCACACACACACACACACACACACACACGCACACACA
>VFSX01000130.1:232500-253363 GCA_016618255.1 Chlamydomonas sp. UWO 241
TCCTCCCGCCGATGCTGCGCGGCGTGATCGAATCTGCGCGCCTCTTCTTATGTAGAAAACAAAGCTGACAACAAAAAAACTCAACACCCCCCCCCTCCACCCCCCTTGTCTCCCCACAGAGGCGTCCAGCTTCCAATTACGCGCGGCGTAGTCGACACTCTGCGCGCCTCTTTTCATGCTGACAAATAGCCGTGGAAAAAATCCATAACAGAAACACTGATGCACACGCGCGCACACACAACACGCACCCACAGAGGCGTCCAGCTTCCAATTACGTGCGGCGTGGTCGACACTCTGCGCGCCTCTTTTCATGCTCAAAAATAGCCGTGGAAAAATCCATAACAGAAACACTGATACACACGCGCGCACACACACACACACACAGGCGTCCAGCTTCCTCCCGCCAATGCTGCGCGGAGTCGTCGACTCTGCGCGCCTCTCGGGTGCCGGCCTGGCGTTCGACCAGCTCAGCTCTGTTGCGGGTGGGATGAGGGTTTTTAGTGAAGGGGCAGGTTAGGGCTCGGGTTTAGGGGCAGGGCAGTCTTGGGACGAGGGGTGTGATGATATTTTTTTGATTTTTTTTGTTTTTAGGGTTTCAGGCATGGGGGGGGGGGGGGGCAGAAGAGAAAAATACTGGAACACATGGTGGAAAAAAAATGACCCCCCTACCCCCCCCCCTCTACCCCATCTCACAAAATACGCCATGCATGGAGCTGGGACCAATGCGCATGGCTTCCTTACAGTGAGGGCTGTCCATCGCAATGTCTAAGTCGCTGGCAGATGGCCAAAATCACCCCCCAAATCTGGCCATTCCATGGCTTAGTCGGCGGGCACCAAGGAGTGTGGACCCTCCAGTTCACACTTTCCAGGCAGATTCAGGGTTGACTCTCCTGAAGTGTTTTGCTGTGCTCTCCAAGGAGATTCAGATGGCGTCGGTCCCATCTCAATCCATGAAGGTTGCTCAAATCCCTTTGGGCACTTTGTGCACCAAAGGGAGCACGCGGGGGAGTTGGGGCGTTGAGGCGGTGTTACCCCCCACCCTACAACTCAGGGTCACTTCTTGGAGTGTATTTGTGCTCCTCTCATCAAGGCGGTTCCAATGGTGGTTTTCCCGCCCAAAACGGCCCACTAGAAAGAAAGTGCTGAACCCCCCGAAGAAAGCTCTGGACCCCCCCTACCCCCTACCCCCCCTACCCCAACTTTGAGCTCTCATATCTCGGCCCCCCGGTGTCCAAATTCAAAAATTCCGATGGTTTTGGACCATTCACAGCAAGGAGACAAGATTCCAGCTTGTGTTACATTTCTTGTGTTTTCTGACCCCCCCCCCTTGCCAAAACAGGTCCCCAACCACTAGACCCGACTCCCCGACTCTGATGCTCCAGCAGGGGCTGTCTAAAACCACTCCCCTGCGCTAGGTTGGCTTGGTTGGGCAGTCAGAGACAAAAGGTCCCGCGCTTGACAGCACTACCGTAGTCACGCTTTGCCTTTGCGGGGGTCCGCTAAAGGCCAATTTATTTAGATTTGTTTCGCCTTTGCGGGAGGGGTTCAGACTTAATATCGACTTTGCGCTGCCTTTGCGGCGTCTTTTTGCAGGCCTGTAGAGTGTTGATCCGGGTTCGAATCCCGCAGGGGACTTTTCTTTTTACCTAAGCGAGGCGTTTTTCGACTTAATTTCACGTTTACAGAGCCTTTGCGGGGCGTTTTCGGACTTAATCAGGCGCAAAGGCAAAGCGTGACTACGGTACTTGGTTTCAGGTGAGGTTTAGGTCAGTTTTAGGTGTGTTAGGTTTTTAGGTCAAAGTAGGGTCTGTCGGGCGCCGGCCTTGCGCTGGACCAGCTCAGCTCTGTTGCAGGTGGGTTGAGGGTTTACAGCAGTGGTCCCTGGGAAGGATTTTAGCGATTAGTTTTTTGCCGGCTCCAGCAACTTTGACCGCTCATACCAGGCACAATACACAGCGGGTATTCATGCAACGCATGCCGTTGGGCTGCTCTCGGCACGAGCTTTCCAACGCACCGCTCCACGCCCTCTCCCATCAAGTGTGTGATGGTTTTCTGGGAAATTGGAGATCCGGCTCGGAGCGGTATACGGCTCGCAGGGGAATCACTGGTTTACAGCTAAGGTGCAGGTTAGGGTTCGGGTTTAGGGGCAGGGCAGTCAAGGGGCGTTCTAGTTTTCTTTGAGGTTTTTAGGTTTTCAGGTGTTTAGGTGTTTAGGTTAAAGAAGTGGCTGTCGGGCGCCGGCCTTGCACTGGACCAGCTCCGCACTGTTGCAGGTGGGTTGAGGGCAGTTTTTTTTTGTTTTCAGCGTTTGGAGCCGGATTTGGGGGCCATGGAGCCGGGTGTTCAGTCAAATGGCTCCAGGAATTCCCTGGAAAATTAACTGAACATCCTGAAAACAAAAACACTGGCTAGGGGTTTATTCAAGGGGGCGGGTGGAGATTCAGTGAGGGTTGCCTTCTAGGGCTTCGGGCTGGCTTCGGGCTCGCCAAAACAAGTGGCGATGCCGCAGGCGTGGTCGACTGTGCGTGCGTCTCGGGCGCCGGCCTGGCGCTGGACCAGCTCGGCTCTGTTGCGGGTGTGTCTACGGATTGGTTTAGGCGCAGGTTCGGGTTCGGGTTTAGGGGCAGGGCAGTCGAGTTTTTTTTCAAGGTCAACGTAGGGCGTGTCGGGTGCTGGCCTGGCGCTGGACCAGCTCGGCTCGGTTGCAGGTGGGTCTTCGGATTAGTTTAAGTGCAGGTTGGGGTTAGGATGAAGTGGCAGGGCAGTCTAGGGGTGACGATGATGATGATTGTTTTTTTCAGGTTTTCAGGTTTTTAGCTTCAAGTAGGGTCTGTCGGGTGCCGGCCTGGCGCTGGACCAGGTTGGCTCTGTTGCGGGTGGGTTGAGGGTTTGTAGTTTATGGGCAGGGTTTAGGTGGGCAGGCGAGGGCGTCGACGTTGGGTCTCGGGCACGCGTCAACAAAGGGGGGGATGGGGCCGGCGTGGTCCACTCTGCGCGCCTCACGGGCGCCGGCCTGGCGCTGGTCCAGCTCTGTTGCGGGTGTGTGTGCGGATTAGTTTAGGCGCAGGTTGGGGTTGGGGTGTAGGGGCAGGGCAGTCTAGGGGTGACGATGATGATCATTGCCTTCAGGTTTTCAGGCTTTTAGCTTCAAGTGGGGTCTGTCGGGTGCCGGCCTTGCGCTGTACCAGCTTGGCTCTGTTGCGGGTGGGTTGGGGGTTTGTAGTTTAGGGGCAGGGTTTAGGGGGACAGGCTAGGGTGTCTGTGTGGGTCTCGGGCACACGCCAAAAAGGGGGGGCACCGGCAGTGGCGCTGGCGTCGTCGACTCTGCGCGCCTCTCGGGTGCCGGCCTGGCGCTGGACCAGCTCGGCTCTGTTGCGGGTGGGTTGAGGGTTTAGGGGCAGGGGCAGGGTTTAGGCAGGCAGGCTAGGGCGTCCGTTTGGGTCTCGGTCACACGCCTAAAAGGGGGGGGTGGCGCCGGCAGTGGCGCCGGCGTCGTCGACTCTGCGCGCCTCTCGGGTGCCGGCCTGGCGCTGTACCAGCTCGGCTCTGTTGCGGGTGGGTTGAGGGTTTATGGTTTAGGGGCAGGGTTTAGGCAGGCAGGCTAGGGCGTCCGTTTGGGTCTCGGGCACACGCCAAGAAAGGGGGGGATGGCGCCGGCGTCGACGACTCTGCGCGCCTCTCGGGCGCCGGCCTGGCGCTGGACCAGGTCGACTCTGTTGCGGGTGTTTAGATTGTTTGGGTCTGCGTTGGCAGCAGCTCCTACCCGTGCAGCCCTGCACTTAGACGACGACGACGACGACAGCAGCAACAACAACAACAACAACAGCAACAGCAACAACAGCAACATCAACAATGTTCAAAACCCAAAGGCCGCGGGTTGTGCCGTCTCGGTCAAAGTGCACCACAAACCACTCTTGATGCCCGACCCCACAACCGTGTATGCCCCACCCACTGGACCCTTCTCAATCAAACTCACAGGCAAGGTGGGCGACGGCGTGAGGTCGTTCCCGTCTATCAAAACAAAACAATCAAATGAAATCCAAATCAAAGCAAAACAAAGCCAAACCATTTGGTTGTGCAACACAACCCAAAACTTAACCCCAAACTAAACCCCAACCTAATCCAAACCAAAACCAACCAACCAAAACCAACCCCAACCAACCCAAACCAACCCAAAACCAACCAAAATCAGGCAAGTTTTGCTAAAAGTAAAAAAAAGGAGGCGAGGTGGGCGACGGCGTCAAGTCGTTCCAGCCGTCCCCATCCGAGTGCCGAGCGCTCGTGTCGCAGCGGTACAGCGTTTGACCTGATATACCCATGCTACCCTGCGCACCCCGCATGACACAAGCCCCGGACCCTAAAACAAACGCAGGCGAGGTGGGCGACGGCGTGACGTCGTTTCAGCCGTCCCCGTCCGAGTGCCGAGCCCTCGTATCGCAGCGGTACAGCGTCGGGCGCACGCTGCTGTGCCGTTTCGTTGACGACGGCATCGACGAGACGCGCGACCTGGAGGGCCTGCTGCGGCCGCGCTTCGTGGCGGCAGGTGCGTTTTCAAGGGTCGAGGGTTGCGTTTTCAAAGGTTAAGGGCAGACCTAGGATGAAGGGTTGCGCAGGGCATGCCGCGGCTGTGGCGCTTTTGTTGACGACGGGATCGACGAGACGCGAGGCCTCGAGGGGCCTGCTGCGGTCGCGCTCCGTGGCAGCAGGCGCGTGGCCATGGTTTGGTGGTTCAGGGTTTCTACGGTTTAGGTCGTAAGCGTATGCTGCTGTATCGTTTTTTTGACGACGGATCGACGAGACGCGAGGCCTCGAGGGGCCTGCTGCGGTCGCGCTCCGTGGCAGCAGGCGCATGGCCATGCTTTGGGGATTCAGTGTTTCGGCGGTTTAGGCAGCGTGGGGCCCGTAACTGCAACCTCCCGTAACCGTAACCTCCCGTAACGTTACGGGGCTTACGGGCCATCCCTCGAAAAGTGCCCTATGACACCCCGTAACCCGAGAAAGGTGTGGAACAGTGTGAATGTGCGCCCCACACCATTGATCGGGCCCGAAGGGCGTTGACTCGGGGTTACGGGAGGGTTGCGGGAAGGGTTCCGAGGGTTACGGGTTACGGGCCACGCGGTGTGGGGTTACGGGCCCCACACTAGGTTTCTAAAGGCGCACGCTGCTGTGTCGTTTTGTCGACACGATGGAGTTTTGAATCGATGAGATTGACCATGAGATCGACGAGACGCGAGGTTTGGAGGGGCTCTGCTGCGGCCGCGGTTCGTGGCGTCAGGTGGGCTACACACATGCACGCACATGCGCACACACACACTCACACACACACTTCTATGGTTTAGGGTAAAGTGCACGCTGCCTTGTTTATGTTTTGACGATGGGATCGGCAACACACGCGACCTGGAGGGGCTGCTGCGGCCGCGTTTTGTGGCGGCACGTGGGCCACACACGCACACGCAGACGCACACACAAACACACGCACACACATGCACACACGCAGACGCAAACACACACACACGCACATACGCACGCAAGCACGCACACGCATGTGCACCCACATGCACCCACAACAGTGCGTGCGATTCCGAGGAGCTGCTGCGGCCGCGCTTTGTGGCGGCAGATGCGTGTTTATTTGGTTTAGACGTACTGACGCGTGCCCCCCCCCCCCCAGCCCACCTGCCCGCCCGCCCCCGCGCCGCGCCCGCCCTCCTCCCCCCTCCCGCCTCCCTCCCCCTCCCGCCCCCGCCCCCCCGCCCTCCCCCTCTCCTCCCCCTCCCTCCCCTCCCTCCTCCCTCCCGCCCTCCCCCCCTCCCCCCCTCTCCCGCTCTCCTACCCTCCCTTATTTTCTCCCTCCCTCCCTCCCTCCCTCCCTCCTACCACAGCCCCCCCCGGGGTTACACTCTACACCCACAGTGTAATGACTTTGTTACAAGGCTGTACAATTTGCGCAATTTGTAGAGCCTTGTAACAAAGCCATTACACTGTGGGTGTAGAGTGTAACCCCGGGATAACACTATAGGGGGCTGTGGTAGGGCCTCGCTCGCTCGCTCGCTCCCTCACGCCCGCCCGCCCGCCTCCCTCCCTCCCTCCCTCCCTCCCTCCCTCCTCCTGCCTCCCTCCCTCCCTCCCCCTCCCCCTCCCTCCCTCCCTCCCCCTCCCTCCCTCCCTCCCACCTGCCCACCCTTCCCCCCCCCTCCACCCACCCACCCACAGGCATGTCCACTCTTGTGCTCCCGGGCACGCACGTGACACCATGCGGCGGCGACCTCCCGGCAGAGTCGATCGCGGCGCTGCCGCCGGCTGCGGCTGCGGTCGCGAGCCTCGTGCGCGATGGGGCGCAGGTGCATGTGTGTGTGTTTGCGGGACGGGGCGCAGGCGTTCGTGTGTGCGTGTGTTTGTGTGTGTGTGTGTGTGTGTGTGTGCTGCAGTTGCGGGGTTTGTGCGTGACCAGCCGCAGGTGTGTGTGTGTGTGTGTGTGTGTGTGTGTGTGTGTGTGTCAGCTGTGGTGCCAGACTCATATGGGGTGGGGGAGGACAGACGGGCGGGCGCACGAGCGCCACACGATTGCACCCGCACGCACATGCGCACTCGTGCCCATGGTTGCAGGGCGACTTGCGTCGACACACACCCACACGCACGCACGCCCACAGCTGCACACACACACACACACACACGCACTCGCATGCATGGCTGCAGAGCGACTTGCGGCGACACACACACACACACGCGCATGCACGCAGCTGCACACACACATGCATCTGCACACACACACTCGCGCGCATGGCTGCAGGGCGACCTGCGGCGGCTTGGCTCTCGCGTCGTTGGCTGGCTGGACAGCGTCACCGTGGGCATGTGACAGGGAGAGGTCGACGCGCCGGAGGCAGCATCCAGGCACGAAGAGAGAGATCGGGGCTGTATCCACGGCCTAGAGTAACGCCCTAAGCTGAGGGGGCAACGCCCGCAGCAAGAAGGGAGACGCTCTCCCCGTGCCCAGGCCAGAACTACTGGCCTGTGTCGGAGAGGGAGGGAGTAACAGGTCAGGCCAGGCCGGAGAGAGAAACCGGGAGGGAGAGGCACGCGCGTAACTGACCATAGAGACTCTTCAGAGACTCCCTCAATTCCGTCGCGCATCCGATGCACGTGTTTCAGGTGTGACTTGTAACAGCCCTCCTCGTGGCAAGACAGGACATGGGTGCTATACGTTGGAACCAGTGGCCCAACATCTCGAGATCCACCCTTCAAAATCCGTGCACTGGAGGACGCACACCTTGTGACTGGCCTGGCTCGATCTGTCACATCTCTTAGCCACTGGGCCTTCGACCGCAGGAGAGCGGGTGTGAGTTCCCGCTGTCCCCTCTTACCAGAGAGGGATTTAGAAGGTCGGATCGTGAGATGTCAGGCCACCAGCTGGATTTGACATGTAGCACCCTTCGTGCTAACTCCTTGCTGGACATGTAAGTGTGGCTGTTACACCCCTGACGGCCCGTCCGCTCTGAGTTCAGCTGGACAGGCTGAAGACAAGCCAGTTACCCAAGGCCCCCACTCAATCTCATTCCATTCCTGTACTCTCATCACATTCTAGGTCTAGATCCGTGGGGCCTCGTGCATAGGCCTCCAGAAGCTTGCTTCGAGGATGTCCGTGGCAGCGTCTTGCACCCACGTGTTTTATTGATGAGCCGAGCACGGCGTTATTGTTGGCGCCGAGCTCGGCCCGCACACCAAATGAGGGGCGCCACCGACCGCAGATTCCATCGTCGATGACGGTCACATGTCAACACGTGCAGCAGCAGCAGCAGCGGCAGCAGCGTTGCCGCGGCGCGCCCTAGCCGCAGCTGTGGCTGGCCTGTCGCACATTTCAAGGCAGCCCCCCGAACATCCCGCTCATCACGCGTGTTTATTATTTGGCAGGAGGAGGCCAGGTGCGTGCCGCCTCCCTTGCGGCTCTGCAGACAGAGACGGCAGCGAGGCATGCGCCTGCCGGAGCCCCCGGAGCCTCTTTTTGTGCCATCTGCAGCCTGGTCCGCACCGCATTCACACAGCCCCGATTTTCCAGCTTTGTCGACTGAGCAGCTTCTGAGCAGCTTCCGTGCAGTTGCCTCGGCTGCGCGGCAACGGCGAGCTGCACGTCGCCCGCAGCAGGAGCGACGGCGTTTCGATTCGGCAGCTGTGCCGCTGACTGGCAGCGTCATAGCAGCATCCGAGTAGCTTCCGTGCAGCTCCGATTCGCCACGACGCGCCGAACAGTTGCCTCAAGCTGCGCAGGAGCGGCGAGCTGCGCATCGGCGAGCCGCAGCAGCGACGACGCTCCGATGCACCAGCTGTGACGCCGCAACTGGCAGCATCCGAGCAGCTGCTGAGCAGTTGCCTCAGCTGCGCGGGAACGGCGACCCGCGCATCGGCCGCAGCAGCGACGACGCGCCGTACAGCTCTTTACACCGCCCCTCAAACGCGCCGACCATCTGCGTGACAACAACAACAACAGTGTCAGAGGACGGGGTGGGCGGGGAGTGCGCGCGGGTATGCATCGGCGTGCAGCGACGTCGCGTGCGCCATTTTTTTTTAAGCGGCGTCGTATGCGCCCAAGCGGGTGAGCGTACGTGGCACCATGCCGACATGGCGCCCGCTGTTTGATGACCATGCATGGCACTTGATCTCGGTCCCAGCAACCTCCCAGCAACCTCCCCCACCTCCCCAGCAACCCCCAGCGACCTCCCCCCCCCCCCCCGACTTGCTGAGTGAGCAACCTCCCAGCAACTTCCCCCCACCTTCCCAGCGACCTCCCCCTTCACTTGCTGAGTCAGCAATCAACGGCCCACCTGCTTCACGACTTGTGAAAAGAAGAGGTCGGCGAGGTTGGAGTAGAGCACGCTGTTGAACGCAAAGTTGACCTGGCATGGTGTGGTGGTGGTGGTGGTGGTGAGACAGGATGTTTGTGTGTGTGTGTGTGTGCGCGTGTGTGTGCGTGCGTGTGTGTGTGCACGCACGCACGCGCACGTGTGTGTGTGTGTGTGCATGTGTGCGTGTGTGTGTGCACGCATGCGTGTGTGCGTGTGTGTGCACACACACACGTGCGTGCGTGCGTGTGTGTGTGCAACAGAGACGGGGTGGTCAGGTTGTAGTACAGCACGATACTGAACGCAAAGTCGACCTGCCGTGTGCATGTGCATGGCGGCGACAGTGTGTGCATGTGTGTGTGTGTGTGCATGTGTGCGTGAGCGCATGTGTGTGTGTGTGTGTGTGTGTGTGCGTGCAGGCGCATGGCCCAGGCGCTTGTACAACACGGTGCCAGCAACCCAGCCCAGGCACTTGCACGGCATGCAGCCAGGCGCTTGCACGGCATGCAGTTAGCCAGCCAGCCTGTCAGTCAGCCGGCCAACCAGCGCAGCCAGTCAATCAGTCAGCCGGCCAGCCAGCCACCTGACCAACCATCTCGATGATGGCCAACTGCCGGTCTCCGGCGCTCGCCCGCTCACGCGTGTGCGAGCCGGCCCACAAAGCGCCCCATCCGCCCCATCCCACACAGCCCCATCGCGCGTGCCAGCCACCCAGCCCATTCACCTTGAACGTGAGCCAACACGTCTTGGGCGTCGGCCCCGGCTCCATGACCCACTCCGAGTCCAGGTGGTGGAAGAGCATGGAGTCGCGGACCTCGGAGCGCACCATGCGGTTTGGCTCTAGAGACACCTTGGACGTGTACCTGCCAGCAGCGACAGCAGCAGCAGATGTATGTGTGTGTGCGCCGTGCGGCTCGAGCGACACACTGGCAGCAGCAGCAGCAGCAGCACATGGTGCATGAGCGCACGTGCGTGCGTGCATGCATGCTGTGTGTGTGTGTGCACGCACAAACATGTGTGTGTGGGCGTGCGTGTGCGCGTGCATGTTTGCGCCTCCATGCGTGCGTGCCTTGCACGCGCGCGTTCGTACCTTTCCGACACCATCTGGAACCCGACCTCCAGTTCTGCCTCCAAGGACACTGGGCTCGCCTTGCGCATGACCTGGGACCTCTGGCACCACGGCACAAACTTGTGGTAGTGGTCCACGTCTGACACGACGGTGTAGAACTGCTGGGGCGACCACCTGGGGCGAGTGTGTGCGTGTGTGTGCGTGTGTGCACGCACGTGTGTTGTTCGCGCGTGTGCGCATGTGTGTACGTGTGCGCGTGTTGTGCATGTGTATGTGTGTGTTCTGCACGGCATTCTGGCATATGTGAACGTGCGGCCAAAGTCAAGCCAGGGTTGCGAGTGGCGTGCACGCCACGCATGGAGGGGACGCATGGTGCGCTGCGTGGATCCCAGTTGTGTCGCCTGACAGATGCACGCCTGCATGCACTCACCCCACCAGCCGCCGCTGCTCCCACTTCTTGGGCGTGGGCCCGCCCGTGAGGTCGGTGAGGAATCCACGGCTGCATGCTCCATGCAGCTGCGAACTCGAGCTGACGCAGCACGTCATCTCGATAGCTGACCTCCCGCTCGATGCGGGCAGCGCCGGTCTACTGCTGCCACGGCCAATAAAGCTCCCTGGTAATGACAGGGGGGGTGCCATGACGCCGCTGGAGGAGCAGACGGCAGCAGAAGACCATGCGGGAGTGCTAAGTGCCCTCTGCACCGCGCGCACAGCCGCCCGACTGGAGCAGGATGTCGCCATGCTGCGTGGTCCCTCAGATGTGGTCTAGTTACGAGATGCCCACAGACACGGGGGGCTTCAAGAGGGGACGCGCGGTAGGTAGACAAAATCTGAGCTGTCTGTCCAAGTGCTAGCGAGGGGCCATTTAACCAACGATTAGAGAGGGGGCAGCACACACAAGGGAGGAGCTCTTCGACACATGGATGGAGCAGCCGTTGTTCGTACTTTGGTGTGTCTTCGCACCCCTTTTTTGTGCCCGTGCTCGATCGATCGAGCCCTTTCCAGCAGCTTTGCCTTAGCCCCTAAACAACCCTTCAAGATGGCTGAGACCATGACCATGCGCGCCACCCTGAAGGGCCACTCCGGCTGGGTGACCTCCATCGCCACGCCCCTGGACCCCGCCTCCAACATGCTCCTGTCCGCGTCTCGGTAAGTGCAAGCGCCGTGGCAATGCGGCTGCAGGCCATGCTTGCGTGACACAGGGCAGGTCATCACAGCGGCGCATCGCCCACTGTGGCGGCTGCCCATCGTAGTTCTGCCGCGTCTCCCTGACACCTCTCCCCTCCCCCCCTCCCCCCCTTCCTGCCCACAGCGACAAGACCATCCTGGTCTGGGAGCTGGAGCGCAGCGAGTCCAACTACGGCGCGCCCAAGCGCTCCCTGACGGGCCACTCGCACTTCGTGCAGGACGTCGTCATCTCCTCTGACGGCCAGTTCTGCCTGTCCGGATCCTGGTGAGGACCAGGCGGGCAGACGTTTGGGGGGGGGAGAGGGGGGGACGGGGGGCACAGGCTTGCATGCGCATGGGGCAAGCATGTGGCAACAGGCGGCGGTGGAGGTGAAGGAGAAAGAGGTTTGGTTGGTGTGGCACCTTGGTTGGCAGCGCGCGTGTGCATGCGGCGTGTGCGCGGTATACTTTTGGCGCCCGAGGGCGCGATGCACGCTGCTGCTGTCCCATGCACGCACGCGCATGCAGGCGCGTACGTGCACCCCGAGCCACCGGCTCGCCCCCCCCCCCACACACACCACACACACACACACACACACTTCACATTTCTATTAACTCCACCCCGTCTGCACACAACAGGGACGGCACCCTGCGCCTCTGGGACCTGAACACCGGCGCGACCACCCGCCGCTTTGTGGGCCACACCAAGGACGTGCTCTCGGTCGCGTTCTCGGTCGACAACCGCCAGATTGTGTCCGGCTCGCGCGACAAGACCATCCGCCTGTGGAACACCCTCGGCGAGTGCAAGTACACGATCGGCGAGCCCGAGGGGCACTCCGAGTGGGTGTCGTGCGTGCGCTTCTCGCCGATCACGACCAACCCGATCATCGTGTCCGGCGGCTGGGACAAGGCGGTCAAGGTGTGGAACCTGACCAACTGCAAGCTCAAGAACAACCTCATCGGCCACACCGGATACGTCAACACCGTGACCGTGTCGCCCGACGGCTCGCTGTGCGCGTCCGGAGGCAAGGACGGCATCGCCATGCTGTGGGACCTCGCCGAGGGCAAGCGCCTCTACTCGCTCGAGGCCGGCGACGTCATCATGTCGCTCACGTTCTCGCCCAACCGCTACTGGCTGTGCGCCGCGACGCAGTCGTCGATCAAGATCTGGGACCTCGAGTCCAAGTCTCAGGTGCGCGCTTGCATCGGCGCGTGTGGATGCTGATGGGTGTTGACAGTCGGGGAAACCTCCTAGTGCACACCAACGGTCACGCGTGCACACACGGTCACATACACACGCACGCGCACACCCACAAAGGCGCACACAAACCCGCTTACGCACGTTCACACACTAACTCACACACAAACTCGCACACACACGCAGGTCGAGGACCTGCGCCCCGACTTCAACAAGCCCTTCGGCAAGAAGGCGACCGTGCCGTACTGCGTGTCCCTCGCGTGGTCGGCCGACGGCCAGACGCTGTTCGCCGGGTACACCGACGGCCTCATCCGCGTGTTCTCCGTCTCGTCCGGCCTGTAAGCGCTGTGTCGCACTGAGTCGCGTGCTTGAAGCTGGGCTCGAGGCAGAGCACACACATGTGTAAATCCGCGAGGCTGTCGCGTTTGTCTGTGGGAGCGAGCGAGAGCAGCAGTCACAGCGTTGCCCCTGCGTGTGTGCACGCGCCGCCTATTTGGCTAGCCACCGTCGTCGTCAGCACCAGAGGCACCACCGGGACGTCTGCAACTGGGATAGGCTGGGATGACAAGCAAGGGGATTACAAGGGGCAGGACGCCCAAGGCCTGCTGGTCGATACGGATGGAAACCAAACAGCCTGGAAGGAACATGCGCGTTGGGGGCTGACCGACTTGAGCAGTGCAAGGGGCCCAATCCTGGGCATGGTGAGCACAGGTCTTCACGGAGGGAGATGATAGGTGTGTCCAGGGCCAGTGAGAGCGCGCCCGGGCGGTTGGGTGGTGCAGCATCAGAGCCAGCGAGGGGAGGGGAGGGAGCGTGCGCCGCACACGCTAAGAGCTCCTATACGTGGTGAGCGGCAGCATCAGAGCCAGTCCCACTCGCTGGCTCTGTCTGCCCCAGGGTGTGACCCAGCCAGGCGAAGGGAGCAGAGCGCACGCCGCACACATGAGTTACGTGGTGGGCGCCACATGCGTTAGTCACGGGGTGAGCAGCAGCATCACAGCGAGTCCCACCCACCCGCTCTGTCTGCCCCATGGGTGTGACGCAGCCAGGCGAGGGGAGCGAAGCGCGCGACGCACACATAAGTTACGTGGTGGGTGCCACAAACGTCCGTCGGTGAAACTCGAGCTGCTGGGTCCCGCTCCATTCAAGCGAAATGTCAGTTACGGGGTGGGCTCCGCACACGTTAGTAACGTGGTGGAGCAGCAGCATCAGAGCCAGTCCCGGATGCCGTGTCGCTCTGCCAGGCGGTCGAGCGCGCGCCCCGCCGGCGCGCCGCTGGCCCTGCCCCACGGGTTGGACGCGTCGTCGGTCCCGCTCGTGCCGGCGTGCAGGCCGTGCTGCGTGCGTGTGGGGTGGGTGGGTGGGGGCGGGAGCAGGGCCGGCGTGCAGCCCGTGCTCCGTGCGCATGGGGGTGGGTGGGTGGGTGGGCTGGCGGGAGCGGGGCCGGCGTGCAGCCCGTGCTGCGTGCGTACAAGGTGGGTGGGTGGGAGGGTGGGCGGGCGGGAGCAGGGCTGGGTGAGCGGCAGCGAGGCGGCAGGGGTGAGAGCCAGCGATTTCCTTTTCTGCTCTCCACAGCCATTTGGCTGAATCTCGGTGGTACTTTGACCTTGCACACAGTTCAACACATTCAGTGAATTGGAAGTCTGCCGAGCCCGCCATGCAGAGCTCGTCCAGAGCTTCCAAGTGACTTTGTACATGAGGAAAAACGGTCAACGGGAGGTCACCGGTCAACGCGGTCAAAGAAAAATCCGGCTGCGGAAGAACTAATCAAAAATCCTGAAAATAAAATCACTGGTGAGAGACCTACGACAGCCGCACGTGTCCTTTTGCATAGAGCACTCACCTACACGCATTAGCTGCCGCTGCGGTAGGGGACCTGGGGGCGCGCCCACGCTCTTTACAGAGTTTGGGCTCCCCACCACCAACAGCCAGCCATCTCATCAAGGTGCTCGGGCCATACGCGCTGAGCACGGTCTCATGCGTCTCTCCTTTAGAGGTATCCCTGACTGTAACATCCATCATCATCAGCACACAAACACGTGGATCGAGCGGAGCCGGTGCCTTGCGTCAAACCAGTCTGGATCGACCGCGCACGCCTCGCCTAACAGGCGTCCGGCGGACTGTACAATCGGCGACACATACACGTCCGACGGACTGTACGATCGGCCACACCTGCGACTCGTGCGGGGCTGGCTCCTCATACATACTGCCTCACACTGCGTACACGCACACACCGGATCTGCCGCTCACACCGCACTCTGCGACGTCCACACCGACGCTGCAGTGTGGAAGCCACCCGCACTGACTGCTCTTAGTTAACAGCGGCCACACCCTAGAAGCTGCCCGCTTAACACACTTGTGGCTCGTGCGGGTGGGGATTGTGCGGAGCTGGTGCCCCGCGTCGTGCGCACATCTAGCACACACACACTGGATCACACCAGATCGCATCGATCCACACAAAGTCGAGCGAATGCGATCCACCGGATCACACTGGATCCACACAGACCGCACGCACCTGCGACCGGACGTGCGGGTGGGTCGTGCGGAGCTGGTGCCCCGCGTCGTGCACACACCTAGCACACACCTAGCACACAAACGCACACACTGGATCACACCAGATCGCACCGGATCCACCCACACACAAAGTCAAGCAAATGCGATCCGCCTGGATAACACTGGATCCACACAGACAGCACACCTGCGACTCGTGCGGGTGGATCGTCCTGAATTGGTGCCCCGCGTCGTGCAGCTGCGCCCCGCCCGACGCGTGCCTGTCCCAGCAGCCCTCGCACAGGTTGAACTTTTCGCACGTGCCGCACTCGTATCTGGGATGAGGGTTTATGATTGGGGTTTATAGATGGTTTGGGGTTGAGGTTAGGCTTTCAATCAAAATGTCTTAAGTTGCAATACAGCCTAAACTGTGTGTGGGGGTGTTCGTGTTCGTGTGTGTCTGCTGGTGCATGCATCTGAGTGTGTGTATGTGTGTGCGTGTGTTTGTGTGTGTCTGCATGCGCACATGTGTGTTTGTGTGTGTGTGTGTGTGTGGTTTGGGGTTCAGGTTTAGGATTGGGGGTTAAGGTGCCTCTCCCAGCAGCCCTCGCACAGGTTTGAACTCGTCGCACGTGCCGCACTCGTACTTGGGATGAGGGTACAGGATTGGGGTTTACAAGTGGCCTGGGATTCAGGTTTAGGATTGGGGGTTAAGGTGCCTCTCCCAGCAGCCCTCGCACAGGTTTGAACTCGTTGCACGTGCCGCACTCGTACGTGGGATGAGGGTACAGGATTGGGGTTTACAAGTGGCCTGGGGTTCAGGTTTAGGATTGGGGGTTAAGGTGCCTCTCCCAGCAGCCCTCGCACAGGTTTGAACTCGTCGCACGTGCCGCACTCGTACTTGGGATGAGGGTACAGGATTGGGGTTTACAAGTGGCCTGGGGTTCAGGTTTAGGATTGGGGGTTAAGGTGCCTCTCCCAGCAGCCCCCGCACAGGTTTGAACTCGTCGCACGTGGCACACTCGCACCTGGGGTAAGGGTTTGGGTGTACGAGATCCCCGGGTTCCAGGGACGCGGTTTAGGGCTTTTAGGGTTGAGGTCAAGGGTTTCGGGTTACTGTTTCGTGTTGCCTTTTATAATTGAAGGGTTGGGGTTTAGGAGCTCCTATTCGTATTTAGGTTGAGGGTCCCTAAAGGTGCTCGGACCAGCAGCATGACCAGTGGTCCCTGGGACGGATTTTAGTTATTAGTGTTTTGCCGGCTCCAGCAACTTTGATCGCTCATACCAGGCACAATACACAGCGGGTATTCATACAATGCATGCCATTGTGCTGCTCTCGGCAAGAGCTTTCCAACGCATCGCTCCACGCCCTCACCCACTAAGCGCGCCTCGTCGTTGACGGCGAGCGGGTGCCTGCACCTGCTTGCTAGATGGCATTCCTCTGGGGGTGTTTTTGAAGGGGAGGTGGCGCCACACGCGTGCGGTGGCGGCTGCGGGGTGGTCGCTGAGTAGAGTGCTGCGGCGGGTGTGCTACTAGCCCCGCTTCCGGTGGTCTGGGGGAGGGCTTTTTGGTCCCTTCATGGTTTATACCTTGGGTCCGCCCTCTGGCCATTTGAGGGGCTGGGTGTGCAGCCTGCACAGTGGTGCTGCTTGCTGGGCGCCCGCCACCAAGTGTGGATGGCGTTACCGTGGGCTACTTGTAGCTTGACCTTTTGTGGGCCTTGAGCCTTGTTTCTCTAAGTCCCACTGGAGCTTTGGAACCGTACGTGTGACCGCCAGAAGTGGATTGTAAAACTCTCATCATCATAAGTGTAAGGTGGTTTTCTAGGGAATGGGAAATCCGGCTCGGAGCGGTATACGTCTCGCAGGGGAATCACTGAGCATGACCGGAACTCACCGGAACCAGCAGCATGACCGGAACTCACCAATGGTCCCTGGGAAGGATTTTAGTAATTCGTTTTTTGCCGGCTCCAGCAACTTTGACCGCTCATACCAGGCACAATACACAGCGGGTATTCATGCAACGCATGCCGCTGTGCTGCTCTCGGCACAAGCTTTCCAACGCACCGCTCCACGCCCTCTCCCATTAAGTGTGGAGAGGTTTTCTGGGAAATGGGAAATCCGGCTCGGAGCGGTATACGGCTCACAGGGGAATCACTGGAACTCACCGGAACTCCCCGTGCGGCGTGTCGCGCGCCTTGCTGCGCAGTGCAGTGCCATCTGTTGCGACACCCCATCCAGCAGTGAGTCCCCCCCCCCTTGGTCGGGTTCTAGGGCGCCTCCCTAAGTGGGTGGGTGGGTGCTTTCGATGCCCTCCCCCCCAAATACACTCGCACACACGCACGCACCTGAACTCTCCGCGCGGTGTGTCGTGTGCGTTGATGCGCAGAGCCGGTCGGTGCCATCCGTGGCGACACCTCTCGGGTGAGTGAGCCACACACACACACACATAGTCGGGGTTCACATGCACAACGTGCGGGACACGTGCCGTGGTGCGATGTGTGTGGGTCCTGCCAGCGCACGCCCTTGCAGGGGCGGGTGAGGCTAGGTTGTGCACGCACGCACGCACCTGAACTCTCCACGCGGTGTGTCGTGCGCCTTGATGCGCAGGCGGTCGGTGCCATCGTTGATGGGGTGAGCGCACAACGAGCACTCGATGATGTCCTTCTGGTACCTAGACGTGTGTAGGGTGTGCGTGGATGTGTGTGTGTGTGTGTGTGTGTTGTGGTGGTGTGTGGGGTGGGTGGGTGGATGTGTGTGTGGTGGTCAGGGAAGGCACGCCCGGGAACCATCTCGAAGCGCACAACATGCGTGCGCAACAGGTGTTTGTGTGTGGGGCGTGGGTGCATGTGTGTGTGTGTGTGTGTGTGTGTGATGGTATTAAGGGATGGCGCACTCAGGAGCCTTCTCGAAGCGCACAACATGCGTGCGCAACATGCTCATGTGTGTGGTGTGGGTGCATGTGTGCGTGATGGTGTAAGGGAGGGCGCACCCAGGAACCATCTAGAAGCGCACAACACGCGTGCGCAACTGGTGTGTGTGGAATAATGTGTGGGTGCATGCGCGTGTGCGCATGCGCATGCACCCAATGTGGGGGCTCGATTAACGGAGGCGCGTTCTCGTCGCCGAGCCCTGGACCCAGCAATGCGGCGCTGCTGGTGACGAGGATCTCCGTGCCGCTGACGAGCGGGGTAAAATACGACTGGCCCGGCTCCTGCTAGACTGCCCCTCGGTGGAACACTTCAGGAGCGGCTTGCCCGGCGCTGCCATGGCTTGGCGAGTAGCCGCGGCGCTGCCGCGGCCCGTGCTGGGAGACGGCCCTTATCCTCCCCCCATGCAGGACGCCATGCGGCACCGATCTCGACGAGTTGATCGACGAGCGGAGGAGCTGGCGCCCGTCAATGCATGCTGGACATTGGTCAAGATGGCTGCCCGTGGAGGCGGGCTACCATCACGGCTTCAGCGGTGGCGACCGCCGAGGCAACACAGAGTAAATCCGCTTCACCAATCGCAGCGTTCGTCACCGCGCTCATCCTCGGGGTCGCTCGTCTGCCGGTGACTGGCGTTGGAAGGTCTTCAGGCAGCCTCCATGACAACTCTGTCGTCCATGCACCCCTGGAGGGTGGGACCTGGCCATGCATGAGGCATGGGGCGCCGGCTGAGCCCCATGCAAACGAGAGCTGGACAGCCATGCACTGCCAGGCGGGGACCGTTCCAGTCAGCGCCAGTCGGCTCTGCCGGCTTGACTGGCCACAAGGCCACTACTGTGACCCTGAGGAAGGTCCTCTCCTATATGCTCCTTGCCAGACCTGTCTCTCAGAGACCGCTGTTTGGGGTATAGTCTAGCCGGCGGGATTTAAAAAAAAAAAAAAAAAGGTATTACATCAAAGCAACACCTCATGCCGATGCCTAGGCTACAGCAACACGGGAACTGAGGAACAGAGAAACTGGTATTGGTATTTTTGGTAAACCGGAAACCAGAAACCGGGAGCGGTAGTCTATCGGCCGGGAGCCGGCGGTACTCTAGTACTTAAGTGTGCCGGAGTATCGGCGGGTGTCTTTAGTAGAAGAGTAGCCTGCTTAGCTGGAAACCCCGTGTTACTGCATGCGCGTGTGATGGTCAGGGATGGCACATGTACACAGGCTTTCCACATAATGCAGGCTCACTTGAAGCCTGGCTTGCCGCTGTGCTTGGAGCCAGCCCCGCTTCCGCTCGCAGTGTCGTCCACCTCCTTGGCGCTGCCTGTATGTGTGTGTGTGTGCGTGTGTGTGTGTGAGGTTGTGCACGAGAGGATGTGTGTGTGTGTGTGTGTGCGTGTGTGTGAGGTTGTGTTCAAGAAGTGTGTGTGTGTGTGTGCGTGTGTGCACGCTTGTGTGTGTGTGTGTGCGTGTGTGTGCGAGTATGTGTCATATGGGAACTCCGTCTTGCCATGTCGTCCACCTCCTTGGCGCTGCCTGTGTGTGTGCGTGCATGTGTCTGTGTGTGTGTACATGTGTGTGTGCGTGTGTGTGTGTGTGTATGTGTGTGTGCTTGTGTGCGCTTGTGTGCGCTTGCGTGTGCGTGTGTGTGTTTGTTTGGGGGTGGGGGTGGGGGGTGGGGGGCACTCCGTCTTGCAGCTTCGTCCACCTCCTTGATGCTGACTGTGTGTGTGTGTGCGTGTGTGCGTGATAAATTCGACAGTCCATCAGGCGTCTTAAATGGCAATAAGGTGTGCATGCGTGCGTGCGTGCGTGTATGTGTGTGTGTGTGTGCACATGCGCGCGTGTGTGCGAGTATGTGTCATATGGGAACTCCGTCTTGCCATGTCGTCCACCTCCTTGGCGCTGCCTGTGTGTGTGCGTGCATGTGTCTGTGTGTGTGTGTACATGTGTGTGTGCGTGTGTGTGTGTGTGTATGTGTGTGTGCTTGTGTGCGCTTGTGTGCGCTTGCGTGTGCGTGTGTGTGTTTGTTTGGGGGTGGGGGTGGGGGGTGGGGGGCACTCCGTCTTGCAGCTTCGTCCACCTCCTTGATGCTGACTGTGTGTGTGTGTGCGTGTGTGCGTGATAAATTCGACAGTCCATCAGGCGTCTTAAATGGCAATAAGGTGTGCATGCGTGCGTGCGTGCGTGTATGTGTGTGTGTGTGCACGTGCGCGCGTGTGTGCGAGTATGTGTCATATGGGAACTCCGTCTTGCCATGTCGTCCACCTCCTTGGCGCTGCCTGTGTGTGTGCGTGCATGTGTCTGTGTGTGTGTGTACATGTGTGTGTGCGTGTGTGTGTGTGTGTATGTGTGTGTGCTTGTGTGCGCTTGTGTGCGCTTGCGTGTGCGTGTGTGTGTTTGTTTGGGGGTGGGGGTGGGGGGTGGGGGGCACTCCGTCTTGCAGCTTCGTCCACCTCCTTGATGCTGACTGTGTGTGTGTGTGCGTGTGTGCGTGATAAATTCGACAGTCCATCAGGCGTCTTAAATGGCAATAAGGTGTGCATGCGTGCGTGCGTGCGTGTATGTGTGTGTGTGTGCACGTGCGCGCGTGTGTGCGAGTATGTGTCATATGGGAACTCCGTCTTGCCATGTCGTCCACCTCCTTGGCGCTGCCTGTGTGTGTGCGTGCATGTGTCTGTGTGTGTGTGTACATGTGTGTGTGCGTGTGTGTGTGTGTGTATGTGTGTGTGCTTGTGTGCGCTTGTGTGCGCTTGCGTGTGCGTGTGTGTGTTTGTTTGGGGGTGGGGGTGGGGGGTGGGGGGCACTCCGTCTTGCAGCTTCGTCCACCTCCTTGATGCTGACTGTGTGTGTGTGTGCGTGTGTGCGTGATAACATTCGACAGTCCATCAGGCCGTTCTTAAATGGCAATTAAGGTGTGATGCGTCCTGCGTCGTGTATGTGTGTGGTGTTTATGCGCTCAATTGTGTGCACGTGCGCGCGTGTGTGCGAGTATGTGTCATATGGGAACTCCGTCTTGCCATGTCGTCCACCTCCTTGGCGCTGCCTGTGTGTGTGCGTGCATGTGTCTGTGTGTGTGTGTACATGTGTGTGTGCGTGTGTGTGTGTGTGTATGTGTGTGTGCTTGTGTGCGCTTGTGTGCGCTTGCGTGTGCGTGTGTGTGTTTGTTTGGGGGTGGGGGTGGGGGGT